>WSYH01000829.1:25000-159989 GCA_036426205.1 Ascaphus truei | reverse complement strand
GGGGTGCCGGTATCCCTCTGCTTTGTTTACATGCCGCGGTCACGTGATCGGGACCTTTAAATGCAGAGGGATACCGGCACCTCACAAAGGGGTCTGTATCTCGGGGAGCAGGGGGTCCCCGGACCTGAAACCAATGCGGTTCAGCTCCGGAGACCCCCTGCACATGTACACTATGCATTTAAATGTATTTTAAATAATTTTTAATGTGCCGATGTTTGCGCAGAGAGAGCAGCGGATCTCTCTCTGCTGCAAACACATCTCGCCCCCGCCGGCCTATAGTATCATTGATGTGCATATACAGTACTGTATGTGTACAGTACTGTATGTTAGGGGTTATAGGGGTTGTTGTTATACAGTATATATATACTTTATATATACAGTATACTGTATATAAATTTAGATATATATACTGCATTACAATTCATGAATTTATGCCATCTGGCGGACACGCGAAGCATTGCAGCCTAGTAAATCCTGAACCATTATCAATTAACACATCAACCGCACATCAGCTGGGCATGCGCCTGGCTGGGAGCGCGGCATGCTCCGGGTGAACAGTGTGGCATTCCAGGAACATGCCAGGTACAAGCCGGTGATTACTTCGAATAAAAGCTGCCGCTGCTGTACATGCATTGTGAGGTCACTGACCTGGAAACATCTGAATCGCTCGGACTGGGGCAATGTTGTTTGCTCCTGTAGTTGCGTGAAGGTCTTGATTTTCCAACCAGACACCATGTCCTGGACACTCATAATATCTGCGACATTCCAGGGTGTAAATGCTTGTAACGAGAAGCAACGGGGGAAATCGGGGTTATGAAATCATACAGATTTGGTTGAGGATAGCTTAAAGTGGGACCTCAGACAATCCCACAGAGTGAGAGAGTGCTTGATAATTGGCTGCAATTTGGTTGTGGGTTGGTATGCGGTCATTCCACCGGGCAGCACCTCCATGACCAGCCTCATGTTGCGTCTTCTCTGGAGCATGACAGGCGATAAATCAGGGAAGATCTGGAGGGAACGGCCTTCAAAGTCCAGGCTCTACTTGTTCCTCGCAACTTCCATGATATTTTTTTTGGTTCTGAAGAAGTGGAATCGCAGGATGACATCTCTGGGTAGGTTAGTATTAGAGTTCCTCTGACCCAGAGCTCAGTGGGCTCAAGCCAGGTGGACCTGTGCCTCCATGAGATAAGGACACAAGTGGAGGAACATGAGGTGAAGATAATCATCCAGGACGGCAATGTTCTCAGGGATCCCCCTGATCCGTATGTTGCTCCGCCCTTGGTGGTTTTCCTGATTCTGTCCCTCCAAGAGCTCCACAAATTTTTTTTCATGGACTAGAGCAGTTCTATGTGGGAGCTCAGGCCTCAGACCGCCTATGAAAAATGCCCAAAATCTTTCCTGGAAATGCATTTTAAGGTTCTGGCATGGTCTTACCAGTCTTGGAGAGGTGGAGGATCAGTTGAGCTGCAATACGGCTGGTTAATGAGCTTTAAATTGTATGTAATTTCATATGTTGTGTTGATCTGGCCAGGAGCTTCAGCAATGTGCATTTTTGTTCAGGCCACGCCACCAAAATAGGCATTTTTTTAATCGATTGCTGCCATAAAATCTTCTGGACTAAGAATGTTAACAGATTTTACTGACTCCATTTTTGAATTTTCCCTGCAAATATTTGACTTTAGGAATTTTAGATTCAGGACTGACCTAAATCCTCCTGATGCTTTTGAAACCATTAACATAATGGAGTATGTTCAGTTCCCTTTTAGATGTTGTGGTACCAATACTACCACGTACCACGATGTAGATGGGGATTTTCTTCCATCACCAGTTGCTTCATGTCGACATTGCATAGTTTTTTCTTATAATTCAGGTAAAGGTTGTTCACATACTGCACAAGTTAAATGTTTAGAGATGGTAGTCACTTTCTCGAGTCTAACATCCCCTGCACTGGGTTCCTGAGGGCCTAAAGATCCTGCACTGTGAGGGACTGACATCTGAGGGATACATAATATACCATAGGAAAGAGTAATCCCCCCTTTCCCAGTCTTACCTGATTCAGAAGATTTTTCCCCTGAATAATTTCCCTTCTATTATTTGCCATCAGACAGTAGTTAAGGGGTTAAACGGCTCAGACGCTGCTTTCCTGCCCTCTCTGTCTGCAACGTATCGGCTCTCTTACCACTTGTCTGCCTCCTGTTTTTACTTTTCTAAAGGGCCCGCTGGCTACGTGGTGCAGTCTGACAAAAAGTGATGTCATGCACCACTGCGCTTCTCGCAGAGCTCCACTCTGTTACCACGCAGCAGCCATCTTGGTGCAGGAGCACTAGGCAGACGCTGCGTGTGATGTAAAGCTGGACCACCTACTCCTCCACCCATTGGTTGGCTGCAGCACTCGTGGTTGCGGTGTCCTCACAGTGCTGAGGGGGGGGGGTGGTGGTTCTGGTGGATGCTGGTTGACTTTTTCACCAGGCCCCAAAGATGTGAGCGACTTTGCCGCCCTGCACAGGAGAATTAGCCCCATCACGTGAGCTGGCTCATTTTCTGCTTTTTGTGCTCAGGCGAAGGAGCCCCATTCTCCACAAGTAACTCACTCTTCTGTATTGACCTTGGGCAAGAGTGCCTCATAACAAATAATACAATTGCTCTATCTTTGTGCAAGTTCATACCACCAGGTGGGACAGGAATAAACACTGCACAGGTAAATGGAAAGGTGCCCTATATACAGTTGGGCAGCTCCAAGTTTGATCCTGTCCTTCCTCAAGAAGTGCTTCCATGGTGCTGCCAGATAGATGGAACTGAAATCCCCATTGAAGTCTAAGGAGATTTTTGGATGAAAATAGCCCAAATGGAAGCATTTGAATTCTCATGAAAAGTCAGAGAAGAGGATCACATAAATAGGTATACGTCATGGTTTCTCCTTATTTGGTTTGTGACCTTACATTGAACATGGCCTTATGTTAACATATCATTATTATTTCTGACCTATAATTGAATGACACTTTTTAATGTAAGGAATTTCAATATTAATCACATCTGGCTTAGCTCTGGGATTTGTAATGAGGTGCTGTTTTAAAAGTTGTCAAAGCATTGAGAAGATACTATTTGGGTTTAGCTGAGGATAATATAATTGTGTGTATGTTTTCTAAAAGAGACATAAATAATTACATTTGCTGTATATCCACATGGCACTTGTTGATGGACATTCTTGTGTACTGTACATTCTCACTGTTTAGTCTCATATGGTGTATTGTATTACAGTATGTCCTACAAAAGTGTGTGGCATATATATTACTAAATATTTGTTTTTAAAGTGTAATGATGGAAGATTTTAGCTAACAACAAATAAGTTGTGCAGTTCAGTCCAAAAAGATTTATTGTATATTCAGTGTGTTATTGTTGTTATCTCAGGGAGACTTTAAGTCTTCGTTTAGATAGAAATTATTCATATTTGAGATTGATTCACTAGCAGATGTATTTAACACATTGCAAATTCAATAAATACTGTAAGGGACCTTGTTTATATATTAGCAGGTCATCGGATTCAGTAATTTATACAACATAAAAAAAACTCCGCTGTTTCAGGAGATTCTAAAAATAATAATCTATTAATAAAATGTTTTACCATGAAGCAATAGACTGAGAGTTACTCATTTTCAAATATGTCTTGAGCACAGAATTATAATAACAATACATGGTTACATTAAATTAACAGGGATATACATTATATATAAAGCAGGAAAACTACACCCCCCACCATTGTCTCAGCATCTCCCCTGCTGAAATCACTCTCCTGGCTTCCGATCAAATCTCACATCTCGCACTCAATTCTCCTCCAAACTTTTAAAGCTTTACACTCTTTTGCTCCTCCTTACATCTCAGCCCTAATTTCTCGCTATGCACCATCCCGAATCTTGCGTTCGTCTCAAGGATGTCTTCGCTTTACCCCCTTTGTTTCTAAAGTTCTCTCCTGCCTTAAACCTCTCACTGACTGCCCCGCACCTCTGTAATGCCCATCCCCTCAATACCCGACTAGCACCGTCTCTATCCACCTTTAAGACCCACCTTCAGACCCACTTGCTTAAAGAAGCATATGAATAGCACTGTGGCTAATACTATACATAATACATCAAACTTGGCCCCCTGCAGATGCACTTACCAGAATGCCCTCCCACTGTCTCTGTACGTTCTTCCTACCTTCCAATTAGATTGTAAGCTCCTCGGAGCAGGGACTCCTCTTCCTAAATGTTACTTTTATGTCTGAATCACTTATTCCCATTGACCTGTTATTTATATTATTTGTTATTTATATGATTGTTGCGTATTACTACTGTGAAGAGCTATGTACATTAATGGCGCTATATAAATAAAGACATAAAATACAATACACCCCCATTTTTAATTTTTCTTATTTGTATATATAAAGCATGTGGCAATGTAGAACTCTACATTTTTACCTACAGTATCTGGCAATCTTTTGGTGCTCCTGTTATAAATATGTGAAAATCCTTATTGTGTGACTAAAATAATGGGTGATTCATTCAGTGTAACTCAGCAGCTGCAATGTATCCTTATATTACTAAAGTAACATTATTTACTGTTACAGTTACAGCTTAAACTGCTAGGAATATTGGCAACAAATTATCACAGACAGGAAAGTGTTACAAATATCTTGCACTACAGAGGAGGTGGGCTAAATCCTGCTATAGAAATCAAAGAATGCTTTAAAACTCAATAAAAATGGCATTAAGAGTTGAATAATAATAAAAACAAATACAGAAGTATTATCTAATATTACAGAACTGATTTATTAAAAAAAAAAACCTTAGATGTCACATGTTTTGCTGCTTTAAAGAAATGCCATGAACAGCTAAAGATACTATATGTTATAGGTTTAGGAAAAATAAAGGATTCCATGTAGTATTTATTTAAAAAAAAAAAAAAAATTAATGTTGCTGAGCCTTGTCCCCATAGTCGATAATTAGCATTACGGTAGCTGTGCGATGCAGTTTCTGACCAGCAGACTTAGGGAGGATTTCTTCCTATAAAGTACACCTAGTTTGGAATAGGTTTTGCATGTCAGGGTATCAATGTGCATCCCAAATGTTAAATGGGAGTCAAACCATATGTCCAAGTATTTAAAACTAGTAACAGGTATTAGGGTGGTGTTAGCGTTGGTTAAGATCTGGAGCTCAGTCATTGGAATTTTAAAAAATTAGCCTTGGTCCCAAATACAATTGTTGCAGTCTTGTTAGTGTTTAAAAACAGTTTGTTTTGGGAAATCCAATTTTCAAGTCTCAAAAAGTCAGATTGCAATATGCGTTCATGGTCTGAGAGGCTAGGGATGTGTCCATATAAGATTGTGCCATCTGCATACATGTGTATTGAAGCTCCGTTACAAGCTGTAGGAAGACCATTGATGAACACTGAGAAGAGTAGGGGCCCCAGAACAGAGCCTTGCGGGACACCACAGGTGATACCCTGGGGGTTGGAGTTAGAGCCTGAAATAGACACATGTTGGCATCTACCTGATAGGTAGGAATGAAACCAATTTAAAGCATGCTTCCCTATTCAAGAGTACTGAAGTTTGTTAAGCAAGATAACATAATCAACAGTATCAAAAGCTTTTGCAACATCTAGGAATATTGCACCAGTGAGTTGTCCCCTCCCCCCCATAAGGGAAATCTGCTCTTCTTGGATAAGTACCATGTTACCGGTGTGGTGGTGCATACCTCCTGGCTCACAGCAGACAGAGCTTCGCATCTGGTATAGGGAGGTTCAGCAGGACAGGTTCTTAGCTCAGATCTTCCAGTGCAGTGCCTCCATCTTGCAGGGCTCCTTCAATGGACAGGAGTTTACAACACAAACCCTCCTTCTCCATAAACACACACAGACATATTATGGTACAACCAGTGTTTATTAAGATGTTCATAATCAATCCATTCTCCTCCTTCTTCCCTGGATTAGGCCCAAGGGGCTTGAGGCCCAAGAGCCCATCCTTAACTCCCTTACCCCTGATGGAGCAAGGTGGAATAGCTCCCACTCTACAGAGGGAGGAGACAGAATCACCACAATTTAGTGGAGTGCCAATCTTTATACCCGGGGAGGGGTTTGTAACCCTGCCCTATAACAGGGCACGTCCAGGTACTGGCAGGCATCAAACCACTGGCATGTGATCCTGTCAGTACCCTCCCAGGCATGACTTTCCTAACTACACCTGGATATAGTAAGATTGTATCCTATCCAGTCTGCAATTCACATGCTAGAGTTTAACCCCAACACTGCCTGTTCCTATCAGGACTTATAATGTTAGAGCCAAAGAAAAGGGTATAGCCAGGGGCACTAGGCTACAGTTGTAACCTAGTAAAGTCAACTGGTTGTTGATATAATTTAATAAAGCTGCAGCCTTATATCGCCAAAGGAAGCATTGAGTGTTTACAGTATTTTATTCAAAGGAAGTTGAGGGGTGCTCTAAGGTCTGCACAGGTCATGAACGTAATAGGGAGACACTCTTAAGGGCCTATTCACTAAACTTCGATAAGTTCAGTGCATTGCAGAGCGAGTGTGTATTTGTTTACCACACTATAAAAAAATGTGTGTCAAAACCATATTCACTAAGGAAAATGACACATTTTTTTAAAGTTTGGTAAAAAAAAATGCAACATCAAACTATTTTTTTTCCCCTCCAATACTTATTGCACTTAAACTGTTTGCTTAAACTGCAGCCTGGAAGAGCTGCACGGAGAGAGCTGCATCTCTGTGCACAGCTCTTACAGGCGATTGTGTAGTTTTAATGTAAATTATAATAACAGTGTATTGTAGCAGGGGGTCTCCGGAGATGAACCATATTTATTTCAGTCTTGGGGACACTCTGCTTCTTGAGTTACATGCCCCGGTATGGGGTGCCGGTATCTCCTGTGTGTTTAAATCTCCCAGTCACGTGACGCAGGACATTTAAGCAATGCAGGGAGATTCCGGCACCCCATACCAGGCCCTTTAACTCGGGAAGCAGGGAGTCCCCGATGCAGAAATGAATACTGTTCAGCTCAGGAGACCCCCTTCTTCAATACTCAATTATTATCCACGGGGACCCCCAGATACCCCCAGTATCAATCCTATGCAGTAAAAAAAAGAAACTTCTTGTTATGCATATCTGCCTTCTTTGCTGCAACTCTGGTGCCAATCTTAGGAGAGTCTAAGGTGAAGTGAAGACAGCTGAACTGCAATTAAACACCCAGTGCATAGAGGTGAAAGGAGGGAGGAGATGATAATCTTGAAATCTTTAAGACTACTGCACAGTGTGTCTGTCTTTTCTTGATATTACATATAAGGGGGGGAGGGTACAAAGAGGGTAGCCCAAAAAGAACCTATTTGCACTCGCTATTTCAGATAAATGGTTAGGAACAATTGAATCCTTGGGAGAAGCCCATACACCATTTAAAAAAACATATTAAAACATTTTATTAAACACTTATGCAAAGACATATACCAAAAAATGGGTTAAAAATTAATCAGGGGTGAGGTGGGGACGGAGGGTGCCTTAGGACTACCTATGTGATACCAGTACAATAACAATACACACACAGGAGGCACCTAGTGTATCACCCTCCGTCCCCACCTCACCCCTGATTAATTTTTAACCCATTTTTNNNNTGGTAATGTCTTTGCATAAGTGTTTAATAAAATGTTTTAATATGTTTTTTTTAATGGTGTATGGGCTTCTCCCAAGGATCAATTGTTCCTAACCATTTATCTGAAATGCGAGTCAAATAGGTCTTTTTGGGCTACCCTCTTTGTACCCTCCCCCCCTTATATGTAATCATCTATCCTGTATGCACCCTATTTTTCATACTGCACACTATCTGGTGAGAGCGGCAATACCTCTTGTTGTATTTTCTTGATTTAACCCAGTCTATGTTGGCTTGGCAGACAGGCGCAGCCAGTGAAGATTGTGAAACATATTTAGGCTACACTGTCACTCTGGAAATTAATCTTAAGAGAGAAAGCATTTTTGCTTCATTTGGTCATATGGGTAACAGTGCATAATAAATTAATAGCATAAACAAGAAAAAAAATATTCCCAACAACATTTTTGCAGTAAGAATGTTTGAATCTAAAAAGTATACTGCATGCAACACTAAACAGCAGTCACTGATATGCAGGGAAAAGAAGAAAGTACACTTAATCGTGTATTATAAAGAATTAGTCAAACATGAAAAGATATAGATAATGAGGGGAAAGAGAAAGAAAGTGGCATATCAGACAATAGTAGTTCATAACTCAAAGTATATTTATTATACACAGTTACAAAAATAAACATAAGAGTTATGTTCTTATCAGGATATTGACAATTAAACATTTCCACTGGAGAAAAAAACATTAGATGTAACTGTATGCTAACCTACATCTGGCTAAATGTACATCTCAGATTTGATTTAGCTGTGTCCTAATGAATGTTTAGTCATTCAGTTCTTTTTTCTATTATCTATGGTTTTAATGTATAGGATAACATATTAAATAGGGTCACATTGTAGTAACTCCAATGTTTCTCTAATAATTTTCAATGCTGTCTGCCTCCATCTTTATATATAGTATACTTTTTTTTTCAAATTGAGTAATTTGGCTTGGTCAATAAGAAATTAGTCTAGCCTTTATCAAAACAACAATTTCAAGACCGACCAAATTTAAGTCTCAGGTGTGTTGTGTGTGGTCACATAGAGAGAGACTTCAGTGCTCAAAAGGGAGCACAGATATGCAAGTATATTTAAATGACTCACATCTCACACATCCCTAAAGGATTTCCATAAAAAATACACTGATTTGATGAGTCTAAGGCACTTTGTGAGACATGGGTACAGGATTAGCTTTCCAGAGATTCCACAAACTAATGATAAATTCCATCTCACACTTCCTGATAGGATTTCCATTGCATTGAGGACCTCAAAAGTATACTGTGACAGTTTGCTACCATCAGCGCTGTGTTAACACAACACGGCTTTAGTCTGCTGGCTAGAATTACAGAGGTTGTGGGTTCTAATCGTTTTGGGCCTGCCACCTGAATCTCACGAGCTACCTTAGTCTGTCAACACATATAGTTCTTATGTAAATTCTTCTGTAGCAATGCAAGTTATTTATATAGCGCTAAATGTGTACTCAGCACTTCACAAAGAAATGTACAGGGAATAATAATACAGTAATACAATAAGCGCAGAAAAAAATCGGATATAGGAAAGGAAATCCCCTGCCCCGAAGAGCTTACGATCTAAGTATATTTCAACTCCCATTCGTTTCTCAAATTGCTACACAGAATCTTCTGTTTTTATGGTCTTTTTACTGTACACTTACTATTACTAAGTGTAACGGTTCAGGCCCCCCCATCTCATATTGAATTATATAAATCTTGTAGCAATGGCAAGTTATTAAAGAATACTATCCAATCTCTCAGGTACCTCCAGTTTGAGAGCTTGTGGAACTATATGACATGTGCTTTAACAGTGGATGCTGCTTGAATGATCGTACTACATTATAGGAGGTATACAAAATGATAACAGAAAAAAAGCAATGTGTGTTAATACGTAGATATGAAAAAATTGCAAAACTTGGTATATATCTCCCTAAAGCTAACATTTTAGTTATTGTAACTGTAATTAATTTTTGGCTATTCTATTACTGTATTATATGTATTATATCTTTATTTCATATAGCGCTAAAATGTACTCAGCACTTCACAAAGAATATAGTACAGGGAATAATATAATACAATAAGCGCAGAAAAAATCAAGCAATAGGAAAGGAAATCCTGCCCGAAGACTTACGATCTAAGTATATTTCAACTCCCTTCGTTTCTCCAAAATTGCTACACAGAATCTTCTGGTTTTTATGGTCTTTTACTGTACACTTACTATTACTAATGTAACGGTTTCGAGGGCCCACCCCCCAATCTCATATTGACCCCTATGTGCATAATCTGCCCCAGTTAACATCTCAATGTAGTGTGGTGCACCTGCTGGTTCACAGGACTCCTGAGTCTCCCCGCGCTTGTTGGTATGGGGATTCACACATGAACAGGCGTATGAGGTAGTGCTGAGTTCTACTCACGTTGGTACAGCGCCCCTCCATCCCTTCCAGATCCCCATGATAGCAGGGAGGAGTTCTGGAAGAACTCCTGGGCATCTTCTTGCTGAATACTCCAGTCTCAGGCAAGAAGTTCTCTGAACAAGTGCATCTTTATTTGCACGTCCTGGCAGACTGCCCATCATAGTGGCTGGTACTTAGCCGCACTCTTGTGCGCACTTCATGGAAGCCCTTTGACTCATTAATCAGCCAGTTATTCGTCTGCACCATATTCCCCTATATAGACTACCGTCTTTCAAGCCACTCAACAGTTTTTGTCTCTTATTCCTGGCCTCCACTCACCCTCTACCACCTTCCCCGCTCCCCTTACACCTGGACAGAGACGTACACGACTGGATGAACACTGAATTACTCATATACAAATGATCAAATAATACATTCTATTGATTTGATCATTTTATATATTTGCTTTCTATGAGATGATTTTGTATGTGCTCCAGTGGCGCAATCATTAGCGCGCGATGTACTTTCTATGTCAGTTATGTGCTAAACTATGCCGAGCGTTGTAAGTTCAAGCTCACCTGGAGCATACCTTATCCTCTCGTGGTTACGTTACAGTTCACAGATCATACCCAACTGACTTGTTTTATCTTTCTTTCAATCTTTCCCTTCTTTTCTTCTAAAACACTATTTTTGTCAAACCAATTGGATGTATATCCTGTTTATTTTTCATAACATTGTAGTTTTTTATATCTTTGTGAAATGTTTTTCTGTTCTGTATTTATATCTATTACTATCATGAGGTTATCCACCGCTTTTCCTATGTTTATACATATAATTTGCCCATCCGTTATGTGTTACTCATCGCGTATATGATGGTGCTTAATTAATCAATTAGTGGGAACACCTCTTTATTCAACACAATCTGTATCAATTTCTTTGTATGACATTGAGTTTACTTATTTGTAGATTTCTCTGTCCACTGCCTAGCTGTTTTGATACATGTTCCCATATTGATTTATGATTCATTATTTCCTAGTGATTATCAATATAGAAGCATGGACAAAACACTGAATCACTCTAACTTTAGGAGTGATATGTAATATATAGGTTACAGAAAGACCCACCTCTGAGTCACTAACAGTGGACACAGAACAATGCGTCACTTACTTTGCTACACATCACATCCACGGTTTAGGGCAAACCTCCATGATGACTACTGGCAACCTGCCCTTACGGTATGCACAGAATGAGAGAATATGTAACACCCATTTTACACATGGCTACACTAATATGATTATAGCATTAAACTTTGTCAGTCTTATCACACTCCAGATAATTTGGAAATAATCTCAGTGCGCTAAGTGAATATTACAACTAAGTGTAGAAAATTTTTTTTAAATAACTAGTAATGTGTAGTGTCAATACTCAAAAGATTTCAGAGGTGAGGTGTGGTTAAATCCATATATACACAAATAAAGTCCATACACATATAAAGAACACTGAGTGTCTAAAATGAAAAATGCGCCAAAAATGGGTTAAAAATTAATCAGGGGTGAGGTGGGGACGGAGGGTGCCTTAGGACTACCTATGTGATACCAGTACAATAACAATACACACACAGGAGGCACCTAGTGTATCACCCTCCGTCCCCACCTCACCCCTGATTAATTTTTAACCCATTTTTTGGTATATGTCTTTGCATAAGTGTTTAATAAAATGTTTTAATATGTTTTTTTTAAATGGTGTATGGGCTTCTCCCAAGGATTCAATTGTTCCTAACCATTTATCTGAAATAGCGAGTGCAAATAGGTTCTTTTTGGGCTACCCTCTTTGTACCCTCCCCCCCTTATATGTAATCATCTATCCTGTATGCACCCTATTTTTCATACTGCACACTACTGGTGGAGAGCGGCAATACCTCTTGTTGTATTTTCTTGATATTAACCCAGTCTATGTTGGCTTGGCAGACAGGCGCAGCCAGTGAAGATTGTGAAACATATTTAGGCTACCACTGTCACTCTGGAATTAATCTTAAGAGAGAAAGCATTTATTGCTTCAGTTTGGTGCATATGGGTAACAGTGCATAATAAATTAATAGCATAAACAAGAAAAAAAATATTCCCAACAACATTTTTGCAGTAAGAATGTTTGAATCTAAAAAAGTATACTGATGCAACACTAAACAGCAGTCACTGATATGCAGGGGAAAGAAAGAAAGTGGCACACAAACATTAATCGTGTAGTTCCATTTAATCAAAGAATATTTATTTATAAAATGTTTTACCAGAAAATAATACATTAAGAGTTATGTTATCTTTATCAGAATATTGACAAATTAAACATTTCCCACTGGAGAAAAAAACATTAGATGTAACTGTATGCTAACCTACATCTGGCTAAATGTACATCTCAGATTTGATTTAGCTGTGTCCTAATGAATGTTTAGTCATTTCAGTTCTTTTTTCTATTATCTATGGTTTAATGTATAGGATAACATATTAAATAGGGTCACATTGTAGTATACTCCAATGTTTCTCTAATATATTTTCAATGCTGTCTGCTCCATCTTTATATATAGTATACTTTTTTTTTCAAATTGAGTAATTTGGCTTGGTCAATAAGAAATTAGTCATAGCCTTTATCAAAACAACAATTTCAAGACCGACCAAATTTAAGTCTCAAGGTGTGTGTGTGTGTCACATAGAGAGAGACTTCAGTGCTCAAAAGGGGAGCACAGATATGCAAGGTATATTTAAATGACTCACATCTCACAATCCCTAAAAGGATTTCCATAAAAAATACACTGATTTGATGAGTCTAAGGCACTTTGTGAGACATGGGTACAGGATTAGCTTTCCAGAGATTCACAAAACTAATGATAAATTCCATCTCACACTTCCTGATAGGATTTCCATTGCATTGAGGACCTCAAAAGTATACTGTGACAGTTGTGCTACCCATCAGCTGGTTTAACACACACGGCTTTAGCTGCTGGCTAGAATTACAGAGGTTGTGGGTTCTAATCGTTTTGGGCCTGCCACCTGAATCTCACGAGCTACCTTAGTCTTGTCAACACAATATAGTTCTTATGTAAATTCTTGTAGCAATGCAAGTTATTTATATAGCGCTAAATGTGTACTCAGCACTTCACAAAGAATATAGTACAGGGAATAATAATACAGTAATACAATAAGCGCAGAAAAATCGGATATAGGAAAGGAAATCCCTGCCCCGAAGAGCTTACGATCTAAGTATATTTCAACTCCCATTCGTTTCTCAAAATTGCTACACAGAATCTTCTGTTTTTATGGTCTTTTTACTGTACACTTACTATTACTAATGTAACGGTTCGAGGCCCCCCCAATCTCATATTGAATTATATAAATTCTTGTAGCAATGCAAGTTATTTAAGAATACTATCCATATCTCTCAGGTACCTCCAGTTTGAGAGCTTGTGGAACTATATGACATGTGCTTTAACAGTGGATGCTGCTTTGAATGATCGTACTACATTATAGGAGGTATACAAAATGATAACAAGAAAAAAAGCAATGTTGGTTAATACGTAGATATGAAAAATTGCAAACTTGGTATATATCTCCCTAAAGCTAACATTTTAGTTATTGTAACTGTAATTAATTTTTGGCTATTACTATTACTGTATATATGTATGTATATCTTTATTCATATAGCGCTAAAAGTGTACTCAGCACTTCACAAAGAATATAGTACAGGGAATAATAATAATACAATAAGCGCAGAAAAATCAGACAATAGGAAAGGAAATCCCTGCCCCGAAGAGCTTACGATCTAAGTATATTTCAACTCCCTTTCGTTTCTCAAAATTGCTACACAGAATCTTCTGGTTTTATGGTCTTTTTACTGTACACTTACTATTACTAATGTAACGGTTCGAGGCCCCCCCCCCAATCTCATATTGACCCCTATGTGCATAATCTGCCCCCAGTTACATCTCAATGTAGTGTGGTGCACCTGCTGGTTCACAGGACTCCTGAGTCTCCCGCTTGTTGGTAGTGGGGATTTCACCATGACAGGCGTATGAGGTAGTGCTGAGTTCTACTCACAGTTGGTACAGCGCCTCCATCCCTTCCAGATCCCCATGATAGCAGGGAGGAGTTTCTGGAAGAGAACTCCTGGGTGCATCTTCTTGCTGAATAACTCCAGTCTCAGGCAAGAAGGGTCTCTTGAACAAGTGCATCTTTATTTGCATCGTACATGGCAGACTGCCCATCATAGTGGCTGGTACTTAGCCGCACATCTTGTAGCTGCACTTCATTAGGAAGGTCCCTCTTGACTCTTTAATCAGCCAGGTATATTTCTGCCACCTCTCCCCTAAGGAAGACTACCAGCTGTGCCAGAGCCCTGCACACAGTGGGGTCTGCTTGTCACTCTCTGCAACTCACACTTGAACAGCCTTGAACACTGCAGACAGTCTAGCACTCTGGATGAACACTGAATTACTCATATACAAATGATCAAATAATACATTCTATTGATATGATCATTTTATATTATTTGCTTTCTATGAGATGATTTTGTATGTGCTCCAGTGGCGCAATCAGTTAGCGCGCGGTACTTATATGTCAGTATGTGCTAAACTATGCCGAGGTTGTAAGTTCAAGCCTCACCTGGAGCATACCTTATCCTCTCGTGGTTACGTTTACAGTTCACAGATCATACCAACATGACTTGTTTTATCTTTCTTTCAATCTTCCCTTCTTTTCTTCTAAAACACTATTTTTGTCAAACCAATTGGATGTATATCCTTGTTTATTTTCATATACATTGTAGTTTTTATATCTTTGTGAAATGTTTTCTGTTCTGTATTTATATCTATTACTTCATGAAGGTTATACCAGCTTTTCCTATGTTTATGCAATCAACATGTTTATGTGTGTCCTCATCGCTTATGTGATAGGGATAGCTTAATTAATCAATTAGTGGGATACACCTTTATTCAACACAATCTGTATCAATTTCTTTGTATGACATTGAGTTTACTTATATTGTAGATTTCTCTGTCCACTGCCTAGCTGTTTATTGATACATGTTCCCATATTGATTTATGATTCATTATTTTCCTAGTGCATTATCAATATAGAGACATGGACAACACTGAATCACTCTAACTTTAGGAAGTGATATGTAATATATAGGTTACAGAAAGACCCACCTCTGAGTCACTAACAGTGGACACAGAACATGCTGTCACTTACTTTGCTACACTTACACATCACAGGGGTTTAGGGCAAACCTCCATGATGACTACTGGCAACCCTGCCCTCTTACAGGGGATTACTGCACAGAATGAGAGAGATATGTAACACCAATTTTACACATGGCTACACTAATATGATTATAGCATTAAACTTTGTCAGTCTTATCACACTCCAGATAATTTGGAAATAATCTCAGTGCGCTAAGTGAATATTACAACAATAAAGTGTAGAAAATATTTTTTTTAAATAACTAGTAATGTGTAGTGTCAATACTCAAAAGATTTCAGAGGTGAGGTGTGTTAAATCCATATATAACAAAATATAAAGTCCATACACATATAAAGAGACACTGAGTGTCTAAAATGTCGCCCCCCCCCAAAAAAAAAATAATAATTAAAAAAAAAAAATATATATATATATATATATATATGCAAATATAACTGTATGCTCATCTGCATGTCTTAGGCAGGTCTGCAACCCCGCCTATCCCCATTATCACCCAGCATACAGCACTTCCACTGCAGCAAGGGATTCTGGGAAATGACATGCAAATGAGCACACAGTGTCACTTTTTGCCTCAATAACCATTTTTAACATGGTTCCCTATAGGCTTAAGCTTGCTGCATGGCCACAGCTTTGAGCACAGCCAGGGTTAAGGTGCATACCCAGAAAACCACCTTATATGTATATGTATATGTATTGAAGGTATTTTTATATGTATTGGGGGGGCTTAGGGGTATTTTTATATGTATTGGGGAGCTTGGGGAAAATTGTATATGTATTGGGGGGGCTTGGGGGTATTTTTATATGTATTGATGGGGGCTTGGGGTACTTTTATATGTATTGGGGGGCTTGGGGGAATTTTTATATGTATTGGGGGGGCTTGGGGAACTTTCCTATGTATTTGGGGACTTGGGGGAATTTTTATATCTATTGTGGGCTGGGGGGTATTTTTATATGGGTTGGGGTATTTTTTATATGTATTGGGGAAGGTTGTTTTTTATATGATGTGTGTGTATGTATGTATGTATGTATGTGTGTATGTATGTGTATGTGTATGTACAGATGCAGCGGCCATTATCTGAACATTTCACGGAGCCATTTTCGTGAACTCTGCTGTATTCCATGTGGCATTCACTCGTTATTCTTCCAAGAATGCTGCCGTGAATGCCGCCAATAACACCAGTCACACATATCCCAATTACAGCAATATTCAGTGCAGGCACTAGTAAAAACCCTAGTAAACACGTGTCTTAACGTGGGAAAGTTTGAAGAAATCATGAGGCACGACCTGGGTATGCCTAGGAATACAAATCAGGAGTTCGGATAACGGCCGCTGCATTTGTATGTATGGGGGGTTATATGTATAGTTTTTTTTTTATATGTATTGGTTAGGTGGTTTTTTTGTATGCATTTGCCCCCCCCCGTGTCCTGCCCCCCCACAGCTCTCATTGGCCGGTGCGCTCTAACCCACTGTTACACTCACACACCACCCTGACACCGTGTGCGCCTCTACAAGACACGCCTACCACACGCTGTGCACCAGCCGCCGCCTCCCACCCAGGTAAGTCAGTAAACCGCCGCCTCACACCCCACCGCCCTGCTCCTCCCGCCTCAACCAGCCGGGACCAAGCGGGGGAGCGGGCGGACGGGGGGAGTAAGCGGGGGAGCAAGCTGGCGGCCGGGCATGAATCAATTAAATAATGTTCATCCCCCTCCCCCCCGTCACCCGTACCGCACAAATTTCAGACCCGCTGCCTCCCGCCTCACCTGCCGCCTCTGAACATCCCCCACACACAGCATGATCCGGGGGGGGGCGGGTGGATAAGGGAGGGAGCGGGCGGATGGGGGAGGGAGCGGGCGGACGGGGATACCTGACAAATAAAATAATAATCGCCACCCCCCCGTCACCTGTACATTGCCAATTTCAGCTCCGCCGCCTTCCGCCTTACCTGCCACCACCTGCCCAGGCCAGGAGCCATATGGCGCTTCCTGCCTCCACGTACACACGCCTCCATCTGCTGAACAGGGTAGGGAGCGGTTGGATGGGGGAGCCATCGGGGGACAAAGCGGGGGAGCGGGCGGATGGGGTAGCCATCGGGGGACAAAGTGGGGGAGCGGGCGGATGGGGGAGCGGGCGGATGGGGGAGCCATCGGGGGACAAATCGGGGGAATGGGCGGATGGGGGAGCCATCGGGGTACAAATCGGGGGAACGGGCGGATGGGGGAGCCGTCGGGGGACAATGTGGGGGAACGGGCGGATGGTGGAACGGGTGGACTGGGGAGCCATCGGGGGAAAAAGCGGAGGAGCGGGCGGGCGGACAGGGGAGCCAACGGTCAAGCAAGCGGCCGGCCGGGCGGCGGATACATAAATTATTTCACAATACATATGCCCCCCCGCCCGTGTCCCCCCGCCTCTGTCCCTCCTGCCTCCCCGCCCCTGTCCCCCCACCCCTGTCCCGCCTACCCTCCCACACATGTAAACCCCCTGTCCCTTCCCAACCCCACCCCGCCCCCACCTGCCCCTGCGTTCCCACCCCCTCTCCTCACTGTAAGCTGAGGACTGTTGAAGAAACCCAGGAAGAAAACTGAACTCTGAAAAGAAGAAAGAAACCAACCAAGGGAACATAAAGATACGTAAATCGCAACGAAACCTTGCTGTGAGAGCATTTACACAAGGCCGTGTAAGTGATGTAATATATCTTTCAAGCACACCCACCAATATCTATTTAGATACTATACATACCCCAAACTCTTCAACCTGTGCTCCCCCTTTTCTCTCTATCCCTATACTAAAGGAACAGCAACATATTTGCTGAACTCTGAAGTGGTCACTTGGGAAGGGCCCCCAGGAGTCTAACAACGAGGATAGGTTCTGCCGAAAGGGTTTTAGAATTCAAAGCAGGGATTTCATCCCTCTGAATAACGGGACAGGCACGGGAATATTCAGAGAGGGGGAATCTGTGTGCTGGCTTATATCTGAGATAGATACAGTAGCCTCACTTTTAAGTGGAAGCAGTGCTTCAGAAAAAACTTCATGGAGCTTAACAACTTGAACCTCAGGAGAGGCTTAATGTACAAGATCTGCTTTTAACCCTAAAGGTAGAGGACTGACAAGGGTGTCAGAGGAAGGAAAATCTGCGTGCTGGTTTATTACTAAGGTAGGTTCCTAAAAATCTCCTTTTAAAAGGTCCAATCTTTCAGAAGCATTCTCAGGGAAAGCATAAGGTGCAAAGTCTGCTTGTGAACTTAGAGGCAGTGAATTGCAAGGGTTAAGACAGGTAGTGCCTGAGGATCAGAGAAAGAGAGATTTGCCTCAGAAACTGGGAACATAGAAGATTCATCCACTGGCCCTAGGGAAGTAACAAGGGTTTGGGAGGTACAGGGGTTTACAATGGGAGCCTCGCAGGACTGACCAGCAGGGGTTAAAGCAGGCAGTACATGAGAATCTGAAAACAGGAAATCTGACTTTGAAACTGGGGGCATAGAAGGTTTATCTTCCGATTCTGGGTATGTAATATTGGCTTGGAGATTACAAGTACGCACAAGGGGTGTCTCAAAGGGCTGACTAATGGGGCTTGAATCCAAACTAGGGGTCATGGAAAACTCCTCTTTTGGCTTTATAGACACAAAATCAGTTTGGCAATACTCAGAAGAGGGCGGTACCCCTAAGGGTTGAGCAACAGGACTGGAAACACAGGGGAAGTGATTAGACAGAGCGTAGCCAGCGAGGAGAAGGTCCTGTACTCTTATGGAATCGTCCAAATTTTGGGACAGTTTATGGATCGTATCTTGAGCCTGAACCAGTGCCCTAGGATCTACAGTGTCCCAGTTTAGGGTATGAAGATGGGAGGCGAGGGTTTGTTTTGACTCTCGAAGGCACTGGGACGTGGTAAGGAGTTCTTTACGGAGCTGTCTTTGAGAAGGGGTTAAACCTTCAAACATGAACTGACTTTAAGACGGGGGCAGTCTTTCATACAGGTACTGGTTTTCAAACTGGGACTGGTCCACAGGCCGGGACAGGATTTCAGATAGAAACATACCAACCCTCACCACAAGGCGGTCCGAGTTTGTGGGGCCGAGCATACTGTCACAGACGTGCATGCCACAAACCGGGACTGGACCACGTGGCTGAGGTGGGGTTACCTGTCACCAAACTTAGACTGCGTAGCCTGATCCGGAGTGCGGATTTCATAGTCAAACAAAGCTTGGTCAGGTTTGGAGAAGGCAGCGTAGTCAGAATTCAGACAGGGTTTCAGCAACTGGAAATCAGGTGAGCTCCGCTTCAGCGCAGGAGCAACAGCGCGGGAGTAACCTCTGCGCGAGGAGTGGGAACGGCCCATGGTACATGTCGCTGCAAGGGGAGGTGGCAGACCGGAAGGCACACCGCAGAGCAGCATTGCCAAACCAGTGCTTTAGCACAGAAGTCCAAACAAGCCTTAGCGAGGGAGAGAGTGCAGCAGGCCTCAGGGATATGAAGGCAGACCTCTGCTAGGGGAAAAGGCAGCAGGTCTCCGGAACCAGGAACAGACCTCTGCTGAAATGAGAATAGCAGCAGGTCTCAGGAAACACTGGAACGGGAACCAGGAACGGGAACCAGGAAAAGCCAGGGACTTGTGAGAGAACACAGTGAAGTCCATGGATTATGCTCGGCACTGAGGCAGTGTTAGGGAACAGTATATAAAGGGCAGAGAGCCAATCACAGGAGGGAAGTGTGTGAGCATTCCTCCAATGACGGAGCACAGGGCTGACGCTGCAGTGAAAGGAAACACGTGCCATTGATTGCCAGAGGGAGGCTTTGAAAACAGCAGAGATCTGCAAGGCAAAAATCAAAGCCAGTAACGGATTCCTTACAGTTACTCAGCGGAACAAAGAGACCGCTCTTAGCTTGCGGCTTGGCTGACGCAGCGCCATCTTGTGTCCAAAAACTAGTAATGCAGGTATACAATGAAATACATTACTGCAGGCCTATGCAATCCTGAAAAACGGGGACAATAGGTTACAGAGGGTAAAATAATACATGTGTAGTGCATATAAAATTAACCCCTTCATCCCCAATGCAAAGTAGGGTTAACCAGCCAAGCATACTGCCTTTATTAATGGGCTGATTACCCCTATTATTGTTACAGTATTTGTTTTAGGATGAGTTAAGATCTACCCCTGTCTATATGCGGACGCTAAGACAGTGATAAAGAAATTGTTACAGGAATTTATTCCTAGGTACAGATAACATAATATTTACTCAGACAGAGGAACATAAATGATCTCCCTATGAGACACTTACGGGAAGTATCAGTAGTTCAAAGGAACACATTTTTAAGGACTATGTTATTTGTAATTAAACAATTGACAAGTATTGTATGCAACTAATACAAATGTTTGCAGTCTCTTTATACACAGATTGAAGTTACAGGTCTAAGTTGTACAGTTTCCATTCAAGAATCTGAAAGTGCACCTACTCGAGCCTGGAGATGGGGGGATGGTTAAATCATTTAAAAGAAACAACGCATTGCAGCCTGGGTGGAAGGGCCCGTACCAAGTATTGCTTACAACAGATACAGTTGTCAAGGTTGTGGAGCTCACCTCATGGTTCTACGTGACTCATTGTAAAGTGGTCTCCCCCATCAAAGACATTTACACAAGTTTTTAAAGAACTAATAAACACTTATACAAGTATTATTTTTGAAGAATCAAGAGAAATAGAATATATTTGTTGGTAGGCTGCATCTACTAGTACAGGCAGTCCTCGGTTATCCAACACAATGCGTTACTCAAAATGTTGTTGGATAGCGAAACGTCTTAAAGCGAAACACGTTTTCCCATAGGAACACTGTTTAAATGAAAGGTTCCGTTCCTGAAGGCATTTTTAATGCTAAAATACACAAAATATTTTATTCAGGCAATAAGATATGCAGCACACACATACATTATATAGTGTATATACTGTATTATATATATAATATAACATAATATCTCATGTAATTTAATAATATAATATATTATATAGTATAATATAATATTATATGATATATTATATACACATAAACAACTTTGCAAAGCATCGAAAGAGCGTTGGATAAGCCGTTTTGGCGTTGTAAAAATTAATATAGGTATGCATTGCATAGCGTTGGATAAGCCATTCGTTGTAAAGCGAAGCATTGTAAAACGAGGACTGCCTGTACTTAGTGCATTAGCACTCAGATTATCATGTCTGCTTTGAAAACTGATTCTGCGCAGGAGAGCATGTATAGCACCAATGCCATCGTAATCATCACTGCTATTGATTACCATCATCATTATCATCCTTTTTGCACGGAAATCATTGAAATTGACATGATCAACTGCATTTTCACCATGAGACAATAGTGATTGTGTTGGGTGTGAGTGTTAAGTCTTCTCACACCAGTGAACTATTGTCTCCACCTCCACCTGTGACATGACATGGTTTTGTCCTTTGTCTTATGCTGGCTATCTAAGGTTGCCTGCCACATAGTGTCATGGTAGTGGTTCATGTCAGCTTTTAAGAAAGAGGTGACAAGATGGGTTTCTAGAGGATATTTGATCAAAATCATCCTAAAAATATCAATATTTTGAGTGGGTACAAAGGCGAACTGCGGCCCATGAACTGTACAAAGTTAGCATACAGTATTTCAAGTGTACTTTGGTGAAGTTCTTTCCTTAACTCTTGCTCACAAGGTCACCTTTAATGAAGCTATGTCAGGTAAAATCATTGTAATAAATGGGACACATCGTTTTTCACAGCCAATAAATTATGCAAGAAAAAAAATGAAAAAACATAAGGCATAAACACAAATCAGCAACATAGTCAAAAACAACCTCTCTGAGGATCTGCAACTGTGCTCAATTATTTTTCATAATGGCCCAACCAGTGGCTATAATCTGAACACTGACCTTATTCCTCCATTTCTAAAAACTTCCATCACTTTATCTAAATCAGTACATCATAATACTGTATTTGCAATAAGCAACTCACAAACCTATTCCAGCAATGTTACATTAAAACATGTCATAGTGACATTAGCAACATTGTAACGAATTCCGAAAACTATAAGCATAGATCTACTATATTTTACAATATCTAATAAAAAAAATGTTTCAAGGTTAAGATGTTTGGTAGATCCTGAATTAGTGTTATATAACAAGCACGCTCTTCAGCCTTGCCAATTTATCAATTTACCGATGCAGTGTAAAAAATGTATTTCAATTTGCAGACACGTTCACGTACATGTGCTGTACCTTCTGGCGTTTGCAAAATACTAATCATAAAAATCAATATAAAAAAATAAGCAGCAGGTTCTGAAGGATCAACTAACTGTCCGTGTTAGTGTATGGGTATCCATATGTGAAAGTTGTTAAATTGACACTGTTGTGTGACTTGTAAATTGAGAGTTTAACTGCAATGATACGCCGAGTGAGTTTAAATTAAACCTACATAAACTAATTATGCGGTAGTTGGTTCAATCCAGTTGCAAACATGAAATTAAGTATTTAAAAGTAGTTGATACAGTTTTTATTGAACCAAATAAATATAAGGAAAAAGGGAAGTTGGTATAAACATTGCTGCTATTATTAAACAAATTATTGGAAAATATTATTAAATAAGATTAGAATCTGGTAAAACTGAAACATGATTTTATTTTCAGGAATCAAAACTAAAAAAAACGTTATTTTAAAAGTAATTGAATATTTGTGAGGAAACCAGGTACAATAATAATGTTTTGCCTTTTAAGCCCCTGCACACGTGTTGGAGAAGAATGGGACATAAATCTTCTGCTGCATAGGGAAATGGTTACACATTAGTTTTGGATAAGGGCAGTAGAAGCTACAGAATTAGTCGACCTTCCCAACTACAAGTACTATACCAAAAATGTCAGTGATGTAAAGGTTCTGTCTCCAAAAAAAGCAAACAGTGTTCCAAAAAAAAAAAAAATCTGCTCTAACTATTAAAAAATATATACATCTAATTTATCTAACACAGAATATGTGAAATCTCAATATATTAGGATAATGAGATAGTGTGGAAAGAACTTGATAAATATAAGTGATTAGTTAATTATATCTTCAGAGGTTAATAGTAAAAAGTCCAATTAAAAATTCATAGCAAATGTCCATTAGAATAAAGGTAATTCCCTATTCCAAATTCCATACTGTATGTCCGCTGGCCTTTCTGCAACGTTAAAATGTCCCTGTCACGGGACATCGGAGATTTAAACAATGTAGGGAGATACCGGCACCGCATATCGGGGTCTGTAATGCGGGAGCAGGGGGTCTCTTGGGCTGAAATGAATGTGCTCCGGAGACCCCCGGCTTCAATACTAAGTTATTAAAATAAAATAAAAGCAGCTTCATTACTTTAACGGCTAGCCGCTATGGCAATGGAGGAGTTAAACCTGAGTGCATGGTTTATTACGGGTAGAGAGGATGGGTGAAGGGGGTAATTTCCCCATGTTGGGTGGTTAGGCATACCAGGAATGTTGTGGGAGGGGTTAACCCCTTCATTACCTTAGTGGTTACACACAAAGAGCCCTCAAAAATATATAATTTATATAATTTATTAAATTGTTATTGGTCATACGTCACGGAGATGGTGTGTAATTTACCAAGCATACGTCCACTCACAACTCAGCCCTCAGGTTCCTCATTCTCTTTCAGGCTTCACAGACATCTGGCAGTCTCTCCTACAATTTGCAAAGATTGTTTCAAAGCGGCTCATATCCCGGACATTGCCATGTGGCTAGGAATTATTATTGCTGCATTTCATTCTATTTTCTTGGATCACTTGAATGATTTTCAGGTATATTTATGTGTTGACTCTATGGTGATTGTTTGTTGTCCCTTGTGATTTTTCCTGCCAATACATTTTACCTTGAACCCTCTTTAGCACATTTGCACTTTTCAAACTAGTGATTTATAGTACTGTTATACCAGCTATTACTATCTATGTGTATATGTGTTTACCTCAGGCCTACTGCTGCGCCAGCTTTTATTCTAACAATTCGCCGGTTTTTCCCTGGCTTTTTCCTGGCTTTTTCCTGGAATGCGACGCTCTTCACCTGGCACATGCCGGGTTCATTTTGCGTTCCCAGCCACGGGTCATGCGCGGCCTGCACGTGGTTGATGTGTTTATTGAGAATGATTCGGATTTAATAGGCTGCAATTCTTCGCGTGTCCGCCAGATGGCAGATATTCGTGAATTGTAATGCGCATGCACTTTAGTAATGTGTCGACTTGCAGGTGTTTCGTTTTAAAAAGATACCAAAGTGTGCTATTGTAACTTGGCCTTGAGACTGAAGGAAGAGGTTGCAAAAATGTATCAATTTAGGCTTTTCATATTAAAGAAAGACAAAGACCAGTTTCGGTTACAGTATTCTCCAGAGACCCGCCCGCCATGAGTGTTCAAGTGCAGCCCGCTTTCCAAAAACCCGACAGAAGTTACGCGTATTTGATATGGGCCGCGATTAATGCAACAGAGGATAAGATGGCAACACGTTTTCAAATTTATCAGTATTTTGTCGAAAACTATGACTTTTACAAATTTTCGCCAATTCCTCATACGTGGAAACGTGCAATAAGGAAAAGGTTATGTAGCGATCCCTGTTTTTATCGTATTGAGCCACAATTTGTTGGAGGGTATTGGTGTGTATCACCGGCTTTTTCCTGCATCTATGATCATGCAGATGGCAAAAGGCGAAGGGTCGTGTTAAAACCAACTAAGAAACGACAGTCGCAGCCAAGCAATGCACCAGCACCGGCTACCAATGACGGTCCCGCCGTCAGTGACAACCCTGAGCCTGAGCCGGATTTTGCGTGCAGTTTCGATCAAGCTTGCATGTACCTAAGCAATTTCCAGCCTCATCAGCTAACTACAGGTAGACTAGTCCCGCTGCAAACTATCGACGTGGATGATCAAGAACGCTAGACTGGCAGTGGACCGGCGCCGGCGCCAGCTTAATGGTGAAATACTATGGCGAGTATTGTTGCCGTATTATTTTCTGTGTTTTTTTTATTTTGACAATACAGTATCAATATCGGTGCGATTCAAAAGTCAAGCGATTCTCCTGTAAGCAATATTATTGGCTGAGCGGCTTCTACAGTACTGCAGATACTGAACAATTGGTGGAACGCTAGGCGCATGCGCATTGGAGCCTTCTTGAAATGCATATGCGTGTCATCGCATCGACGGTAGGCGCATGCGCATGTGAACAGGAGACGCCCCCCGAGAAAATTATTGGTGGGACTGGCTGGGAACTTCTTTAGGGGGCTGACCAATACAGTAAATCTTTTCTTTTTGTTTTTCCTCAGAAAAGAAAACGGCTAATGGAGGGATTTCGATGGATAATATCGCTTTGTGTAACAATGCCTGCACATTGCTGAATCGGATTTAAAAACCCACGTACTGGAGTCTACAGTTTAGTGGCCGTTGTTATTTATTAGGATAGAATACTGTACCTGAAACAGTATGCTGATGTTTTCCGGCCGTACAGTATACTGTACAAAACTTTTTTATATACAGTACAGTATACTGTGTAATAAACCCTGAAAAAATTAAAACTATGCATTTATTCTACATGTATCACATACATTATGTGTCTTCTACAGTATACAGTGCCAGTACATACAGTACAGTTTGTGTCTTCTATTTTTTTTTAATACTCTTATACTGAGCATGCCTACAGTATACAGTGCAGTATGCCTCGACATTCTAGAAACACTGTATTTTGTTACATTAGCAAAGGAGCCAATGGACAATGTAAGACAAATCAACATGTTCTTTTATTGGTGGAGTAAGTACAAAAACATTTATTTACAAATACTGTACAATGTAGAAACATTTTACAGTAAGTGCACAGCAATTCAAAACATCAACAGGTGTATGGTTTACTGCTACAGTAGTGAAAACATTTATGTACAGAAAGTAAAAACATTTACAGTCAGTCAGTATGGTTTACAGTCACATGTTATAAAAACAAATTCTTTATTCAAAAATATACAAAACGCAACATCTCCTTTATTAAAGAATGACAAGTCAAAACATATACAGTGGGATGGTGTGCAAAACAATCTGCACCAGTACAGTCCTCGAGGGCAGCAAACAGGCCCGGTTTTCAGGGTAACCTTTGAAAACCGTGCCTCTTTGCGGCCCTCAGTAACTGGAATTGTGCAGGTCCTGTGTGTGTGGACAGCAAGTTAAAACATTTCTGTATAAATACAAGTAAAAAAACACACAACAACATCTCCTTTATTTAAGTACAGCAGGTCAAAACATGTACAGTACGGTACAATACAGTTCAGCACAACAGTATGGTCTTACAGAAAGTCCTCCGCATTGTCCGTCCATGGCCGATTCATTGCATGGCGCAAAACGCCATTAATGCAGTCTCGAACGCCTTTCATTACAGGATCTGTAATTGGATAAAAGCACCGCATTTCATCCCGAATGTTCCGTCTTAAATTGGCAGGAAGCGCCTTTTTTACACGATTTCCGTCGTAGTTCACTTTGAAGGCCCAGTCGCAGTACAACGAGTAGGGAACATGGTGCTTAAAAAGTAACAAGGCATACTTGTGGGGTGCACCAGCACTCTTCACCCTATACTTCTCCCTGAGCGCCGGTGGCAGATCGCACAGGATGATGTCGGGCACCGTATCGATGTGAGCGACTGTAGGTCTTTTGGGAGTGCGTGTGCTTGAGGCGACGGGCGATGGTAGGTTGTCTGGGAGGAAGCTTTCCTCCGGTCTTGGTCGCCGTGTTGTCTCCTGGCATGGTCTTGACGGGGTTGTCATGTCCTCCTCAACGGCATACATGTACACTACATCTTCTGGTGGAGGGGGTGTGCTTGGTGATGGAAGGGGGTTGATGCTCCCATTCATCACATCCATGTCACCCTCCTGCTCCGGCATCGGGGAAACAGGGCCATGAACACCGAGCAAATGATGTATACCCACTATGTCAGCCTCTATCTTCTCCATCCGTCGATCCATCCGTTGATCCATATGTAGCATCCGTTGCTCCACATTTAGCATGGTCTCCAGAAGCAGATCTATCTTTGCCAGCACAATAGAGTTCCCGGGGATATTCACACTTATCCCATTCAGCATCCGGTCTAACGAGCTGCTTTTTGTACATGGCGTGTGAACATCTGGGTGGATGGGTGCAACGGAGGATGAGATGGGGGTTCCATGGAGAGAAGCGGCAGCGTCATCGAAGAAGGGTGGAGGAGGTGACCTGTGGATATCCGGTAGAGGAAAAGCGGCAGCGTCGTCAAAGAGTGATGGAGAAAGTGACCTTTGGATTTCCGGGCGAGAAGCAGAGTCGTCTCAGAGCAAAGGAGAAAGTGACCCGTGGATTTCAGAGGCAGCGACGTCGGATAGAACTGGAGAAGATGGCCTGTGGGTTTCCGTGAGGGTGGTGGCAGCGTCAAGGACTAGGGGTGGAGAAGACGGGCTGAAGATTTCCGGGACAGCGGCGGCAGAGTCGTCGAAGCGTATGTGAGGAAGTGGTCTGCGGGTTCGATGGGTTGGCTGCCAATCGTTTTGCGTCGAGAGTACATAACCATATATCTTCTTGACATAATAATGGAAAAAATAGGGTAACCCCAATTACGAGGCCACTACCAGGCACTATGGAGTGTGTTTAGGAAAGAAGGTTTGACGCCGGTATATAGGTGATGCAGGTAATAAGGCAATATATGGGTATCTCCGATACTAACAAGGGGAGTGGGGTACTGGAAAACCGGTTAGAGGTACAAGGGGACACCTCCCAAGGGGGCGCCCCCAAGTAAATCACGGCCCGGCTACCAATATATCCTCACCTGTCTCCCCTGTGTATCGCGTGGAGGTCCCTTGAAAGCCGTTCCTGTTTGCGGCTGCAAGCTTGATCCTGGAGGTCCCTTGAAAGCCGTTCCTGTTTGCGGCTGCAAGCTTGATCCTGGAGGCTCTGTGTGCTGGGATTCTGCTTGCTGGCGTCTGCGTGCCCCAACCGGATATGACGTCACAGATGAAAAAAATGGAGATTGCTTCCGAGGTTCACAGCACCTTCACTCAGCCAGTTGTAGGAATATAAAAAAGTTTATTAGTAACCAGAAATGTACAACAGCATGAACACTCTTACGCGTTTCGTCCAAGCCAGGACTTTTTCAAAGAGTGCTGTTCATGCACAATGTCCCAGTTCATATAGGGAGAGAGCTAGATCAACAGCCAATCATTCCTAAGGTCAGATAAATTATCACTGCTGAAATCAATTAGGTGATTCGCTATACTATAGGACTGTTTATATCACATCGCTCACTACATGAAGGGACATACAGATATGCAAATATTGCATACATTGTTAACAATATTAAAATGACAGCCTAATGCTGTATAAAATTTAAATCAAAATCATACAAAGCATTATGTTCAAATACTGGTATAAATAATGTGGATGGAGAACAAAAACCCGGGCGCTACCTAGGAAGATGGTAGGTATAGTGAAAGGGGGATATAACAACCTTGGTAGTAGGCAAGGTGTCCCTCTGCTTCTTTTCCACCTGTGACCCAAAAAACCCCAATAAAGGATCTACCCAGGATCCTTCAACAAATGAGACAAGAAAAAAAGGGGGGGATGGGGGAGCACTGGTGAAAATCTGATAAATAACCTAAAAAGGTTGTAAAATGCTCTATGTCAATCTCAAGGGTTTTGAGGGTGTAGAATAAATTTTAACACTCACACGGCCTTGTGCGAATGCTGTCGCATAAAGGTATCTTTTGGGCTCACTTTTCTTTCTTCTCTTTTTCTTCTTGCGTCTCCTTCCTGTCTTCTGGATACTTTCGCCGCCTTGCGTCTGTAATTTCTTTCTCCTACTTCTTTGATGTTCGTCACACCCTCGGAATAAAAATACACACAAAATGTATGAGCAAACTGTGATTTTATCAGGAAGATATCAGGATGTAGAGCAAGAATATAAATAAAACACTCACACGGGCATGTGTGCGTGCGCTCTAGGGGATGGTCTCTTAGTCTTTATGGGGCAGTCCCGCTTCTTAATGGGAAGTAAACGCTCTAAAAACAGAAGGTTAAAAGGCCACACCTCAGTTTAAAGGCAGAAATAAAATAAAATGTTACTACTCACACGGCCAAGTGTGAGTGCACACTTGGAAATGGTATCTTTTAGTTCTCCTTCTAGGTCCCAGCTGGGAGAGGTCCACTGGTGCTAAACGTGGGTCCTCACCCCCCCCCCTAATAGGGTCAAAAAGGTCTGAGCCCGATAAATACAAGGCTAAAGTCTTTATTGAATGGACAGTACAACAACAGAACACAGCTAACTCAGTCCGTGAGTCACTCTGTGGAAAAGTAAAAAAGCCAGTCTTTGGGAAATCGAGCAGGGCTTGTGGTGCTGCAGCTGAACTGCCTCCGCGTCCGGATGTAGCGCTGCACGTCCGCGTGTCCTGCTCCCGACGGTGGCTTGATAGGACCAAAAATGTTGAGGTATTTTGAGCTACGCGTTTCGCCTTTTGGGCTTCCTCAGGCTCGAATTACGGAGAATGTCCAGAAGACAGAAAGGAGACGCAAGAAGAAAAAGAGAAGAAGGAAAAGTGAGCCCAAAAGATACCTTTATGCGACAGCATTCGCACAAGGCCGTGTGAGTGTTAAAATTTATTCTACACCCTCAAAACCCTTGAGATTGACATAGAGCATTTTACAACCTTTTTAGGTTATTTATCAGATTTTCACCAGTGCTCCCCCATCCCCCCCTTTTTTACTGGTATAAATAAAACATTAATAAATTGTATAATAATTAATCAATTAATTCAATCTGAAAGAAAGTGGATAGGAATTATAGCTTACATAATCATAGAAATAAATGAATAATGTAACATAGAATTCATTCTCAAAACTTAATAAATGTTATAATACACAGTGTGGATATTTTGAATTAACATTATATTAATGATTTTTCTATAATGGGTAATGATACCCAAATAGACATAATTTGGACAGTAAGCACACCCTGAACACTTATCATACTGGGCCATCACCCCACCAAGAAGTGCTTGAGCTCCCAGTCTTGGTTGATTCCGGCCGGATGAAGTGTGTTCAGGGTGTACACCCAGTACATTTCCTGTTTATTCAATACACCTTCCCTATGTCCTCCTCTAGCATGACAAGGTATATGCTCAATAGCAGTATAGGAGAAATTATTTATACCTCCTTTGGGGCATCTAGAGAAGTGTCTAGAGACAGGGTGGGTAGTATCATTCCTTTTGATGTCTTACATGCTCTGCTATGCGAGTTTTGACAGGTCTAATTGTGCGTCCTACATACATTTTATTACAGCCACATCTTAAAAGATATATAGTAAAGGACGTATTGCAATTTAGAAACTCCTTAATAAAATGTATTACTATATGTTTATGCACATTTTTTGGAATTTGTGATGTTTCATGGGAAAAACCTTCCTACTATTATGTGACACGAAATGTAATATTTTAAGTACACATTCTGTGAGTAGTTAAGTGTATTTTCTTTTGCTACTGTCACAACATAACGCGATGTACATGACATCTCATGAGTGAGGTTACTAGTACCTATCTCTCCGTAAAGATACATGTTCCAGTGTATCAATGGTTTGTGTATGTTACATACTCCACGCCGCTAATCACTGTGACTTATGTATCAGATGGTGGCAATGTATAATTGTGAGACTGTGACATTTAAGAAACATAACATTAATTCATATGCAATGTAACAACACAACAGTTACATCTACATACATATATGGGTTACACAGTTACTAACCCAGCAGCCAGCCATTAGCAAAACAACTTTCTTCAAATGCATGAAACACTGATGAATTTGTTAGAATCGAAGAGTCATGGCTAGAACCAGGGAATTTAGCCACCACATTAAAAATGCGCATATTCGCATCACATACCACTTGCACATTGAGAGAGTGGTAGTGCTTTCTATTGCGATATACATGCTCATGTAAGGAGGGGGGGGGGGTTAACGCTATATTATAGAATGCATTTCTGACGTCAACCCATTCTGTTGCATCGGTCGGAAATTTAATATATTTGCTTGTACGTTTAGTCAGTGCAGCTACGACCTGTGTAAAACCCCTTGAAAAAGCCGACTGGGGCACACCGCCTACTATGGCAACGGTGGTCTGAAAAGACGCTGACGCCATAAAATGCAATGCACACAGCAGTTTCATTAGCCCAAGGACGGCACGAGCCCTGGCACTAATAAAATCTATTTCTTCTCTTATCTCGTCGTATAACGACAGTATCGCCACCGTACTTAAACGATATCGTTTGATAATTTCATCCTCTGAAAGCTGGTCCAACATGGTCCTTTGACGATACACACAGGGACGTGGCACCATGTCTATCCTGTGCCCTCTCCCTCTCCTTGCGTCGCCCTCTCCTAACATGTCGCCTCTGACTTCTCTACCGTGTCTCCTCTCTCTCCCCTCTCTCCCCTGTCTATCCTCAACATGTCGTATTCTCTGTCTCACAATTCTCTCTTCTATCTCAAGCTCCATATTTAATTGTAAGAAAGCCATTCCTGTCAAGTACAGTCACTTCGATTACCTATCTGCTGTTTTGTCAATACATCGACATTGTTGGTCACCTTATTCTCCATTTCTGTGTATCACTACATTATTAACGCTACTGTGGGGAGTGACAGTTAGCGCTTACATTAAATAAGTACGTTTGTTTTGAAAAATCACATATATGGCAGGGCTTTTATCAGTCAATTTTAAGACTATCTTTAACAAACCACACGTCAACAATCACATTGATGAAAGAGCACATTCCAACATGCAGAACGTTTTCAGGTTTCCTGAAGAAGTCGTACCGACGAAACGCGTAGAATCCTGTGTTCAGCATCCAGTCTGTGCAAATCACAGTTGCGAAGTCCTGGCAGCCGGAGATCCCCCTTACAGCACTTCCGCCCACAGCCCTGCGTCAACCGGATGTGACGTTGATGGGAGCAGAGAAGCAGAGGGAAGAAACACACTGTGTACCGGTGAATTGCTTTATCTATCCGGATTTTGTACAATGACTGTACCTATTATTCCTTATGTGAGTGCATAGCCATATGTTTTATCTGTGATGATCTCCAATACATTTTAAGACGTTATTGCGCAATTTTGGTATTTCTTATTTTTTCTGGGTATTCGTGCGGTGGTGGAGAAAAAGTGAAAGGGGTCTACACCTGTGGATATCCATGTTCATTGCTCTAAAGAGAGAGAGGAGTGTGTCTGTAATGCCTGATTTTTTAAAGGAAAATTGTGAGTGGATTACCTTTTTCACTAGAAAGAAAGAATTGAGACTGTATCACACTATGTTGCCTTTATTTTTCTTTTTCATATAATCACGTGAACATTGGCGCTCCCCTGATTCTTTGAGGAATTCTGCAATCAAAAAGACTAAGAGAACAGTCTTTACAAGGGTTTTGAGTAGCTTTTCTATTAGCACCTTTTACACTGGGTGGTGGATTTATCACATGATTAACTAATAGATCACAGTTCACGTTGTAATTGAATTTATAGATATTATTTCTGTCATTTGCTTTTAAACACATAGTTACACATATTTCACTTTTTTAGGACATTGTTATAAGTAAGCGCCGTTGCAATCACATTTTTTTCACTAAGTACTGTACATTACCTGAGCGTGTCGGTAGATGTCTTTCTTGCACGAATATGGTCCATGTTTTGTGTGTCATCGCATTTCTTTTATGTTTTGTTTTTAGGTTGCCCATTCACAGCCAATGTGGTTATCTGTGTCCACATGGGTGGCATAGGTTATCACAGTGACACTCAATGTGTTTATTGCCTACTGTCTATTGTAATGCACATTTTATTTTAATATGTATTTATATTTTTCCAACACAAATGGGCAAAAGTGCAAATAGCATATTTGTACAATATATGGCTATTTGGCAGGGCGGGGTACTGCAAGTATAACTTTTATTTTCTAGATTTATATATATTTAAATGAAATATTTATATATACTGTATTTAAATGACATTAGTATTTTATGTACAGTAATACTGTAAGTGTATTTAATTTAAATCTAAAGTGTAAATACGTGAACACACCAAATAGAAAGAAATGTTTTATTTGCACACAATATTCCAGTAAAAATGAATAATACAAAGTTGTCTCTTCTTCCAAATTTACAATCTTCTTTTCTTTTTCATCTTCGAACTGGCTGGCTCTTCTTGAATGTTTTGATCTGTAAAGAAAGAGACAATATTCAATATTAATAATAGCACCTTTGATTATGAAATCCTGAGGTTTTTGGGGTTTGAAGAAAAAACATAGCATGGAGTATAGTATTTTACATTATGACTTTACATTACACTGACTACATTATATAATTCTGAGGGTTTTTTTAGTTTGGGAGGAAAAAACATGGCATGGAGTACAGTACATTACCTGACAGTATTGATGGATGTCTTTCCTGCACCAATTGGGGTGTTTCCGGTGCATTGTCTTCGCCGAGCTCCAGATATGCAAAACAGAAATGGGAAAAATAATTAAACAATGACTAAATTATTAAATCCTCAGGTTTTTGGGGTATGGGAGGAAAACGCATGGCATGGCGTACAATACAGTACATTACCTGGCAGTATTCAAGGATGGATTTCCTGCACCAATGGGGTGTTTCCTGTGCATTGTATTCGCCCAGCTCCAAACATGTAAAACAGAAAAGAAGCATAAAACAATGAAAACTTTCTAAAACAAAACTTTTTTTTATTATATTAAAAACATTTCCCACGCATTTTTATTTTTAAATTAATGGAACATGTATTCTTCGCCGTAGCCTTTGGAACTCCAGACAAGAGGCCTTTTATGCCTCAAAAGGGCATTGATGCTTTTTTTCACTGCTTGTTGACCAAGCAGGGTAATATTGAAATTATGCTTGACTTCATCCATAATAATTCTCAGTAATTTTCTGGAAGTCCCTCTCTGCCATCAAAATTTAATTTTTGGCACCACTGAAGGTACAGATCGTAATTGATTTTGTGTTTAAAAATGAGCATGGCTAATTTCTGCGCTTGTCCTGTGCTTCTGGTAACGTATTTGTCCCTTGTGTCCTGCAGGAGGTCATTTGGCATGATGCCGGGGATTGAACCGAGTTGCGTCACCGGTTGCATTTGCAGGTGTGCAGTCTTGGGTGCAGCGGGTGGTGCAGCTGGTGTGCTTCTGTCAGTGGGTGAGGGTAGATGATCCGGGAGTATGCTTTCCTCCTGTTTTATCTGTGCTCTTATCGGGGTTGTCATCGGCTCCAACACAAGGGTATATCATGGAGACAGAGGTGTAGGTTTGGGGCCTCCTGTGGTGTGAATGGTTCTGGTGGTGTGCAGATCAATTCCAGTGATGGAGAGGGTGCACGGGATGTATGCGGTTCCTCCAGGGGAGGAAAATGCACCTCCTAGTCGCCCTCCTGCCCCTGCGTCGGACATACAGAGGCAGGGACACAAACCAAAAAATAGAGACCCCCGATGTCCCTCTCCATCCTCTCAATTTGAACACCCATGTCCTTCTCTATCCTCTCCATTCTTTCCAAAAGAAGTTCCATCTTGGCCTCCATTCTGTCCCTGTATTGCTGTGTTGTCTTGTGTTGCTAGGCATTTCACAGCCACTTAAAACATCCAACATGCATATGACCAAGCTGAAACTGGTGCAAGGTGTGAGGGGGTAATCCGGTTGGGCTTTGAGGGGGCTCAGTGAGCAGGGATACCTCAGCCGAGCATCGATGGGTGTAGGGCAGGGTGTGCAGGTGGTGTGCGGTTTGACATCAACGGGGGATTGACAATAAAAATGGGGGATGTCTGGTTGGGCATTGGCGGGTGATGGACGAGAAAATCTTGGGATGGCTGAATCGTCTTTGGTGGGTGATGGACGAGAAAAGCGGGGGTTGGCTTGTTCGTCTTTGGTTGCTGATGAACGAAAAAAAGAGGAGGACATCTGGTTGGACATCGGTGGGTGATGGAAGTGAAGAGAGGGGAGTTCTGGATCGGCTTTGGAGGGTGCAGGTGAACTTGAGTGGCCCAACCAAATAATTGTAGAAGTGATTACTTTTTCCATGTTCTTCTTTTTAAACCTCGGACCAGGGTTCTTTGCCTTGGGAGCTTTTGCTGCCATTTATTTAGGCACCGTTGCCTTTCACTGGGGGGGCTCCTAAACAGCTGCTGTCTTTCTCTTTTTATGAGCCGGGGTCTGGACAGCAGCAGCAACAAGAGGGTTCTTGCATCCTCTAAGAGATGTGTGCAAAGGAGCGCAATGGAGACCGTTTAAAGTGAAACTAAAATTAGGCTTTAATGCACCTGTCCCTTTAACACAGCAAAACATTAAAAATAAGCCAAAGAAAAACCTTCTCCGCTTTGGAGGATATCTAAAAAAAGTGTAGTCCAGCCCTATCTAACTGGGTGGTTAACTAAGCTAATTACCAGTATATATATATTTATATATATATATATATAAAAGTATACATTACCGCATAGCAGCAAAAAGGAGACAGCACTCAGGTGAATAAAATTAATGTATTAAATACAGCACATAACTCCAACGTTTCGATCCCACTTGGGGATCTTCCTCAGGGTAGTGCACCACCCTCCATTCATTTTTATTCACACTGATACACATACACACTCTTTCTTCACTTGCTTTCAGTTACCCTTTGACACCTCTAGCCATAAAACACATCCACACTGGGGGAAGAACAAGCACAGATAACATTCCAAGAGACACTGTTTTTAAGTTATCCTTGCTTCATTCATTGTAACATCGCCGGAAGAAGAGATCAGTGTATCTCGAAAGCTCGCACAAATAAAAGCATTTCGTTAGCCACAGAACGGTATCATCTATTTATTTTTTGATTATTGAAGCTCGGCTAACACGGTACTGATACCTCTACAGATCTATATATATATATATAACACACAAAAGGAGAAGTTGCTCAACACATAATATATAAGGTTAACTCAAGCCCTTTAATAAAACCAACTATAAGGGTAAAATAAAATATTTACCCCAATTAAAGTCAGTATATAAATTAAATAGGACCTGATGGTGCTAGGGGATAGTGAAAACTATATAAGACACACAGATGAAAAGAACATAGACAATCCCCTTAGTAGCACTCTAAATTACACCTAAACTAATCTATAAGATAAAGATGGTTAAAAGAAACAGATGCTCCGCCAATTCAGAAAAAATGAACAAGATTTTATTGATTAAACAACAAGACACACTAACTTAAAAACATAAAAATACTAAAGACAGCCTATGAAAATATATATGTATCAAAAATATAAAGAAAGGACTACTAATCAAACACTATCAGTATTACAAAAAGAAAAAAAACTAAAATGTGTCTAAATAAAGTTTAAATAATGACAACAAAGTAGTTTAGTCTAACATAATAGGCAATACAAAATATATTCCCACTGACATATGCATGAAAGAATAATAAATCATTGCGTTGGAAAAAGTATATAGTCAATGACCCAGTATATAGCCAGGAAAAATTAGTATGTATACCAAAAACAGAGGGGAAAAAAAGAGATAAAGCAACCAGGGAAAAATAATATAACAATAATAATAGTTATACCCTGAACAGCATTTCCCCAAAATGAAAGCAATGAGAACTGATGCAGCAAATAAAGAAAAATATGACTAATAAAGACATATTAGCAAACAGAGTCATACATATTGAAAACACCACAAAGCGCAGCACTGCAAGGACAGGTATTGCCCAAACAGTAAGGAGGATAATACTCAGCTACAGCTAGATTGTGTAGAGTTTGTGTCCATATTGATTGTACAGGATGTGTTTCCAAAGTCTGCTTATAACAGGAACAAAAAATAAAGTCCAAAATGCTGCATCAGATCCATCATAAGATATTATGAATCTGTGAATTACCTATTAGCTTTACCTATTAGCTACAGTATACTGCATTACATGTATATAAAAGCTTAGTCATTTTGTGTGGATGTTATGTTATAAGTTGTTTTTATCTATCATTTTTTGCGCCGTTTCATTGTGTGTTTATATAGATGTTTAATAAATATTTATTGTTTTGTCCATAGGCAGTTTTAGGTAATTGTTCATTCCTAGCACTGGGTGCGATTACCAGGGTCTCCCCTACTGTCCACTCCCAATCCTTCAATAAGCACTTTACTCTTGCCATACGCCCTACTAGCCAGACTGTGCAGTGATAAGAGGGATCTGTGGGAGATCACTCTGTTGTCACCCTGTTTACTTGCTACGCCAGTACTATCCCTCTGCACCGGCTACAATTATTGCTATTTGGTGAGCGGTATACCTATAGTTATTTCTTGTTATGTTATAAGTCCAGGTTTACAGTAATCCCCCTTTTTCCTTAATTCTATTTCACAGAAATCCACCAGGCACCTGGGAGAGGGGGGAAAGACCTTGCCTTTTGTTCTGTGTGAATAATTCCCTCTCTCTCAATGACAAGATGAGATTGCTCAGTTTTTCAAACCCTGTAAGTACCCCCCTTGGGAAAAATGTATTTAACATGCATTGAACAAGCATTAAATGTAGTCTTGTTGTCTACTGTTGATGTGTGAAATGTTAATAAAAGGGATCATTGCCTGACTGTGTGTGTGTGAGGCATATTTCTGTTTATCTATAGCATGAGTCATATAATGCCCACTAAGGCAATGAAGGGGTTAAGGCACAAAACTGTAGCAATTTACATTACAATATGTACTGTACTACCCACCCACTAATACCCACACACCCACCCCCTGTCCCCCTTAAAACCATGATTAATTATTTTATACACAGGATTAATACCCCAGGCCGATGGGTGTCCCTGGTGGTCCTGACAGGTGTCTGCAGGCCACACAGTGCACTCAGGGGGATACCCACGGGTGTCTGGGAGTCTCCAAGTGTACCCTGCTAGGCATCATGGGCCTCCAGTTTGTTCCCGCGGGTCACCGCGGGCCCCAATGGGGTCCACGGGTGGTCCTGCGAGTGCCTGGGGGTCCCCGGGTCATCCCCACAGGTGGCATCCTGTGGTCCTCGGGTGGTTCCCATTGGCTTCCGAGGGTCCTCAGGTTGTCTCCATAAGTCCCCGCAGACCTAAGGTACCAATCCTGTATGTAAAAAAATAAAACATGTCCTACACTTAAATAAATACACCCCCCCTCTACCACACCAAACACATATAGTACAGTAATGGGCAAAATAACTATTATCCAGATATGGATAATATATTATCTGCCCATTATTAAACACAACATTAACCTGCATACATAAATCAAGTAAATAAATACAGTTCTACATACCCCTGCATTATGATGGGCGTCCCCATCAGCTTACTGCAAGGTCCCTGTCCTTCATTGCAAGAAAAATACATAGCAAATACAATCTAATGGCCCCCAGCCCTTAATCACCATAGCGGTTAATAACCGCTACAGTAATTAGGGAGTTAACACACCCTGCCCCGATACCCACCCGGGAGGTCTAACCACCCACTATTCCCACCCTGTACCCATTAATTTTAATAGTAGCTCATCATACCCATATATAATATGGGCATGATAATCTACTATAGCACTCAATGGGCACCCTAAACAAAATACATTAATGCTCAAAACACACAATAATAAAACATAATAAAACTCCAAAAAAACACAATTCACTAAATAAAAACACTAGATAGCTAATTGTAAGGGCTCCGCGTCCCTTACCTCCCACGTTTCTCCTCTCCTCCCGCGCTCCTCGCGTGCCGGCACTCCCCATCACAGAGGTGCGTGAACGCCGCATCAGATCGCCATCCCCTCCCTCTCAATGGTGACACACGCTCCGGCTGCGGAGGGCAGACCACCGCGCACACCAGCAACTCCTGGCAGCCACTCCAGATCTGAGCCTCAGTCACGGGCGCGAATGCGCACACGCATATATACGGCTGCCCTTACCAATCTCCTGGAATTCACAGCACCTGCCCTGCACCCAGCCTCGGCCTATCAGCGGTCCACTTACCTGTGACCTCACCTCCTAACCATTCTCATTGGCTCCTCACTAGTATTTAGTTCAATCAGCCCTAGGCTGATTGCTGAGCATTGTTAGTCCTTAGTTGTGCTTGCTACAAGCCACTTCTCTGCATTCGTCTTGTCTCCTTGTACTTAGATCCCAGCATTGAATAAGGGCTCCTGACCTCTGGCACCCTTGGACCTCGGCTCTCCCATCAGACTTTTACTATCTCCTACCCTTGACCCTGGCTTCGGTCTCTAACTACTCTCGACTTCTCCAACCCTAATACGGCAAGTACCTTCTACGATCTTACACTCTCCTGCCCGGACCCGACAACCCATGACCACGAGCTGCACAACCCGGACCCGGCTTCGCGGCCTCAGTCGGTGTTTTCATATCCCCACCTCAGCCTCGTGGTCCGGTCCTGGTTTGTGGTGAGCACCCGTGGCATTATGCTCAGCCCAACAAACCTGGACCCTGCTGAGATGGATCGACGCCTACAAGAGCATGAGGGCCTATTCAAGCAAGTAGAGGCTTGACTCTTGCAAAATGAGGAGCGTATGGAAATGCTTCGACGTTCCCTAGGCACCATCTCCGACCAACTTAAGACTCTCGTACCTCCTCCCATCCCTGCCACGCCCGCTCCTTCTCCTCCACAGCCGCTGGTTCCGACAGTATCCTCTGAACCCCGCTTTCTACTCCCAATCGCTTTGCAGGAGATCATTCAGCCTTTCGCGGCTTCCTGGGGCAGTGCGCCATACAGTTTGAATTGCTACCCTCTCATTTTCCTCTACCCGCTCCAAGGTGACTTATATAATTTCCCTACTTATCGTCGATGCCCTGGCTTGGGCCCCACCTATTTGGGAGCAATGTCAGGATCTAGATTGATTCTGCGGGGAGTTCCGTAAGGTGTTCAACACGCCAGGAAGGAGGGTAACTGCTGCTTCTTCTCTCCTCAATATTTTACAGGGAAACTGTTCAGTGGCCCGCTATGCACTTGAATTTCGCACCCTCGTGGCAGAGACTACTTGGAATGATGAAGAGCTGGCCGCTGTCTTCTGGCAGGGTTTAGCTGAATCCCTTAAAGATTAATTGGCCGCTCTGGAAAGTCCCACCGGATTGGAGGAGCTCATCGCTCTCTGCATTCGTATGGACCAGCGGCCTCAGGAGCGAAAAACCGAGAGGGGAAAGCACCCAAAAGGTATGCAACCGATTTCTGTTCCTCATACAGCCTGCGAGGATGCCGCCTCCTTATCCGCTGAGGAACTCATGCAGCTGGGAGGTACTCGCCTGTCTTCGGCAAAGAAGCAGCGCCGACGTCGCGCAGGCCTGTGGCTCTATTGTGGAAATAGCGGACACCTGGTAGTCACCTGTCCATCTAGGTCAGGAAACGTCAAACCCCAGTGAGTATAGGGAGGACTACACTGGGCATGGTCACCTCTCCGTCTTCTCCCAAAATGCCTTCTAAGGTACTCATTCCCTGTCACATTAGCGGGAGACATCGGAAACACCGTCACACAGGCCTCCCTGGATTCCGGCTCTGGCGGAAACTTCATTGATCAGGGATTTGCAAGAAGGAATCGTATTTCGCTGATAACCAAGGATCACCTCATAGGCCTCAAGGCCATTGAGGGTTGGCATTTACAGCCCGCTTACATGTCCCTACAGACCATCCCTCTCTGCCTCAAGATGACTGGTGGCTGTTCCGAATGGATACAGTTAGACGCCATCCACACACCGGCGGTAGATGTGATCCTGGGTCTTCATGGCTCCAGCTCCACAACCCCCAGATCGATTGGCTCCAGTCAAAGCCCATCACTTGGGGAGATCGGTGTCAAGAGACTTGTCTAGATGCTACCAAAGCTCTAGTAGGGGCCTCGGTTCCGGAACCAAGTAAGTCCAACTCCATGAGATCTATAGTGACTTCAGGGACATCTTTGACAAGACCCAAGCCGAAGAGTTGCCACCCCATCGCACCTACGATTGCCCCATAGATCTTCTCCCAGGCGCCATTCCTCTCAGAAGCTGCTGTTACCCTTTATCTCCTCCCGAGACCAAGGCCATGAGAGACTATATACAAGAAAATTTGCTTAATTCGCAAGTCCCCACCTCCAGCAGGGGCCGGTTTCTTTTTGTGAAGAAGGATGGTACTTTGCGTCCATGTATTGATTACCACGGACTCAACAAGGTGACCAATAAGAACCGGTACCCACTACCCCTGATTGGAGAACTTTTTGACAGGTTACAAGGAGCCACTACAGTATCTTCTTCAAGCTCGACCTTCGGGGGGCCTACAACCTAGTTCGAATCCATCAGGGCGATGAATGGAAGACGGCTTTCAACACACGGGACGGGCACCACGAGTATCTGATAATGCCCTTCGGTCTTTGTATCGCCCTCGCAGTCTTCCAAGACTTTGTGAATGATGTCTTTAGAGATCTGCTATATCAGCACATGGTGGTCTACCTGGACGATATTCTAATTTTCTCGAAGAACGCCCTGGAACACACAAGGCACGTTAAACAGGTACTTCAGAGGTTACGGAGGAACCATCTGTTTGCAAAGATGGAAATGTGCCAGTTCCACCAATCACCTGCAACTGCTTATTGAGCAGTTTGTGGGAGGCCAGCCCCTACTTCTTCTAGGTATATAATCTCACAGCAAGGTCCCTGTATTTCACTTCACTTGCAGACATGTGAGTATCTGTACTGGTATATACCAGTTTTTAACTGCACTAGGTTATATAAGCATATGCTTTGATATTTTACATTAACACACAAATGGGGCGCAAAAGAAGAAAAAAAACAAAGATTAATAAATTCAATAAAATGTTTTATAAACTGATAGATAAAAACATATAGCTCAAAATATAGGCATGATCCGATAAGATCACAAAAGATCAAAAGACACCCACAAGGCTCGTGGTATGAATACCACCACTCCAAACAGAACAAACAAATGCCTTTAGATGTACAGTAAAGAGGAGAAAAAGAAAGTCCAGCTGCCAAAAAATTAAAACCTTATTTCCTTAACTTCTGTGTGCGAGTGTCCTCATGGAGCGACTCCGCTGCTTCCGGGTTACATCATCACGTATCTCCAGGCGCAGCTATGATCTCACCACTCTATGCGTTTCGTGTCGATTGGACACTTCTTCAGGATTGGATTGGATGGTCCCGTGGTTACACTTAAGTACCCTTGATTGCTAATATATCAGCCATCCAGAACCATACCGCATATGTTACTAACAAGCCGTCCAATGTGGTACATGTGTCGCTTTGATATTTTAACCTTCTGGGCTTATTTTACATAATACTAGTATGCATTTAGCTTAGGGACTTACCTTGACGTGGCTAGCAGACTTGGCATTATTTGATCAAAGGATGTAAACCAAAAGTCTCCTTTTATCTTATAGATATTTACACTATACATACATACCTACATGGGCGTCCGCAGAAATTTTTTCGGGGGGGGGGGGGCATAATTTATAACCGCAGTGCAATAGCGGTCCCGGCTGCGGCACAGATTGGTTCCGACTTGGGAGTGAGACGGCTTTCATTGGTAGGTAGTGTTACCAATGAGAGCCGCATCACTCCCGAGTGCTACCAATGACAGTGCGCTGCGCTTCCTCCTGCGTAGCAGCATAGGCTAGCCTACCACTAGCTGCCTGCCGCGGCACCAGGGGCACCCACCCACCTCCGTCCCGGTCCACCCACCTCCGTCCCGGTCCACCCAGAGTCTGTTTTTGGCGTTTATAGCGCCGTTAATGTACTGTACGGCGCCATAAATGCCAAAAACAGCCCAGGACTGCGAGTGATCCAGGCAGAGCCGCCAACACAAATCATGGGGCCCAGGACAAATGAAAGGAACAGCCCCCCCCGAACCCATAGCGCCCCCCCCCCAAACCCATAGCGCACCTACCACGAAAAAATATCTTTTAGAGCGCAACTTTTACTTAACTGTTTTCTTATTGTGATACAGAATAAAACATTACAATGCAACCTGTTTATTTTTATATTTTCAACAAAAGACATGTGTCTGCCTGCCTGGGTGGGTGAGTGGGTGAATGACAGTAGAATGACAGTGGGTGAGTGGGTGAATGACAGTGGGTGGGTGAATGACGGTGGGTCGGTGGGTGAATGACAGTGGGTGGGTGGGTGAATGACGGTGGGTGGGTGGGTGAATGACGGTTGAATGACGGTGGGTGGGATAATGACGGTAGGTGGGTGGGTGGATGAATGATGGTTTGAATGACAGTGAGTGAGTGGGTGGATGGATGAATGACAGTGGGTGAATGACAGTGGGTGGGTGGGTGAATATTGAATTTGGGTGGCTGAATGATGGTGGGTGGGTGAATGACGGTGGGAGAGAGTGACTGGGTGACAGTGACACTTGACAGTGACTGGGTGGGTGGGAGACAGTTACTGGGTGGGTGGGAGACAGTGGGTGGGTGGGAGACAGTGACTGGGTGGGACAGTGACTTAACAGTGACTGGGTGGGTGACAGTGACTTGGTGAGTGACAGTCAGTGACTGGGTGGGTGACAGTGACAGTGGTTGACGTTGACAGTGGGTAATGGTGACAGTGGGTAACGGTGACAGTGGATGACAGTGACAGTGGTTGACGGTGACAGTGGGTGATGGTGACAGTGGGTGACAGTGACTGGGTGGGGTGACTTACCTTGACCAGGTGGGTGCAGCTTGTCGCCGGACGCTTCCCCCTTCTGCCCCCGATATCCCCTTCTGCCCCTGATATCCCCGCGGCAGCTGCCAGGGACGGGAGGTGGGCTTGGGGAGGGGGGCGTGGGAGGAGGGCTCGGGGGGGGCACGGGAGGTGGGCTTGGGGGGGGGGAGGGGGGGGGGGGCGGGGGGGGGGGGGCAAGGCCACGGGAGGTGGTCCAGGGGCACGTGGGAGGTGGGTGCGCGGGCAGCTGGCCAAGGGGGGGAAGCGGGCCGCAGAGGATACTTCCCCCTCCATCCCACGTTGGGAGCGGGAGGGGGAGCGGGCCGCAGAGGAGCTTGGCTTGTACTTCCCCCTCCATCCCACTTTGGGAGCGGGGGGAAGCAGGCCCTGCTTGCCCAGCGCATGCGCGCTGGGACCGCGGGGAATTGGCGCCATTTTTAAAAAAAAATTATTTAATTAACTGGTGCCCGGCCGTGCAGGGGGCCCGGCCTGACCCACGGGGCCCGGGAAGCAGTACCCTTTGTCCCCCCCTGTTGGCGGCCCTGGATCCAGGGGGGGGCAACGCCCCCCCTTACCCCCTCCTGCGGACGCCCATGCATACATACATATATTTGCATATATATATATGCAAATATAACTGTATGCTCATCTGCATGTCTTAGGCAGGTCTGCAACCCTGCTTTTCCCCATCATCACCCAGCATACAGCACTTCCACTGCAGCAAGGGATTCTGGGATATATATATATATATATATATATTAAAGTGACAGAATTATAGACAGCGCCCCTTACCAAACACACCAAAACTGCTGCAACGCTGATATATGTGGTAGGTGTTTGCACCAGGTCGATAATTTAAGTTCAAACAGATCAATATCAATATAAAAATATAAAAAGTGGCAGGGGCCGTATGTATGCCCAAAAAAATGAATATTTTAAAAAAAATGTGTTAAAAAGAAAAAGTGTGCATAAAAATCAAAAAGAAAAATAGAAAAATATGAACAAAAATTGATTCAAATTATATCAAAATAGAGGACAAAAGAATAACTGTGCAATTGATATAAATAACTAAAAATATGCAAGGTCCAACCTAACCTAAATTGTGAATTGATATCAAATCATAACAAATAGTGGACCAAATATATTAATATTCAAAAACCAAAAGATTGAAAAAATGGTAAAGCAATTGTAAATGTTCACAAAAAATACTTAAGTCCTCAGATTGTCCAGGATAAATGAATCACAGAAGTACAGGCTGCTTCTTCTTGGGTTCACCGAACTCCCACAGCACCTATTTAGAAAAAAAAAAGAAAAGAAGCGCCCGATCCTTGTGTAAAATCAGATAAGAATTTTAATACATCACGGACAAGACAAATGCACACTTACAATTTGTCTGATAAAATCAGGCATGTTATGGGACCAGCCCATGCACCAACTGAAGACTCCACGATCGCCTCTGTGTAAACTGAAGTCATTTGGAGTGCTGGATCTTATGTCTGTATCAGCCTTTATTCCAGAGAGTTGTCCCAGAGAGTAAGGGAATCAGTACTTTCCTTTGCGGCTGCTTAGTTGTAGCGTGCGGCCGCCATTCACCTCTCTCGTGGAGCACTGGGACCCGGAAGGGACTTCACACACGTCTCTGCGTCTCTGCGTCTTCACGTTGGTAGCTGGGAACTGCTCGACCACCGTAGGTTCACTGCCACATATCCCATTATCTATCAGGATTTCGTACAATGACTGTACCTATTATTCCTTATGTGAGTGCATAGCCATATATTTTATCTGTGATGATCTCCAATACATTTTAAGACGTTATTGCGCAATTTTGGTATTTCTTATTATTTCTGGGTATTCGTGCGGTGGTGGAGAAAAAGTGAAAGGGGTCTACACCTGTGGATATCCATGTTCATTGCTCTAAACAGAGAGAGGAGTGTCTCTGTAATGCCTGATTTTTGAAAGGAAAATTGTGAGTGGATTACCTTTTTCACTAGAAAGAAAGAATTGAGACTGTATTACACTATGTTGCCTTTATTTTTCTTTTTCATATAATCACGTGAACATTGGCGCTCCCCTGAATCTTTGAGGAATTCTGCAATCAAAAAGACTAAGAGAACAGTCTTTACAAGGGTTTTGAGTAGCTTTTCTATTAGCACTCTTTACACTGGGTGGTGGATTTATCACATGATTAACTAATAGATCACAGTTCACGTTGTAATTGAATTTATAGATATTATTTCTGTCATTTGCTTTTAAACACATTGTTACACATATTTCACTTTTTTAGGACATTGTTATAAGTAAGCGCCGTTGCAATCACATTTTTTTCACTATCGACTCAATGACTGCAAGGTTCCCAGGTCCTGTGGCTGCAAAAACAAGCCCAAATCATCACCCCACACCACCGTGCTTGACTTTTGGTATGAGGTGTTTGGCGAAAACAAACACATCATATCAGCACAAACATGGTGCTGTGCATTATGGCCAAACATCTCCACTTTGGTCTCGTCTGTCCAAAGGACATTGTTCCAGAAGTCATGTGATTTGTTCAGATGCAACTTTGCAAACCTAAGCCGTGCTGCCATGTTCTTTTTAGAGAGAAGAGGCTTTCTCCTGGCAATCCTTCCAAACAAACCATACTTGTTCAGTCTTTTTCTAATTGTACTGTCATGAACTTTAACATTTAACATGCTAACTGAGGCCTGTAGAGTCTGAGATGTAACTCTTGGTTTTTTTGCAATTTCTCTGAGCATTGCACGGTTTGACCTTGGGGTGAATTTGCTGGGACATCCACTCCTGGGAAGCTTGGCAACTGTCTTGAATGTTTTCTACTTTTGAATAATCTTTCTCACTGTAGAATTATGGACTTTAAATTGTTTGGAAATGGCCTTATAACCCTTTCCAGATTGATGGGCAGCAATAATTGCTTCTCTAAGATCATTGCTGATGTCTTTCCGGCATGGCATTGTGTTAACACACACCTGAATGCTACAGACCAGCAAACTGCTAAAACTTCGGCTTTTATAGAGGTGGTCACACTTGCTGATGATCAATTAATCAAGGGCATTAGATTAGCAGCACCTGTCTGCTACTTAGCATCTTAATTCCTATGGAAACAGTAAGGGTGTTTTTCACACATGGCTTCTCCATTTTGGCTTTATTTTTGTTAAATAAATCATGTCACGGTGTAATATGTCATGTGTTGTTGTTCATCTGAGGTTGTATTTACCTAATTTTTTAGACCTGCTAAGGAATAGATGATTGTTATTATGTCCTGATATGTAGAACCATTGAATTCAAAGAGGGTGTACTTTCTTTTTCACATCACTGTACATATATACACATACATACATACATACATACATACACATATATATATACCGGAAGGTATTTACTAAAGTGCACCAAAACCGGTACCAATAGGCGCTGATCCCGCTTTGGGAAAGACTCTTTGGGGACATTGGGTTGAGTGACCAAGGGACTGAGCCTATAAACATATCTATATTTCACATGGACACGGTGTGGGGGCACGCGGTGACGGGACAGTGACATTTCTCCTTATGAGAGTGGCCGAGCCACAGGTGTTATATTGTATGTCGTTGGTTAATGCTATATTATGTGTCATATGTGTGTTATTGACATAACTACAAGATAAGGTTCCACCAATGCTTAGTAGTAAACAGTTACAATCTGATGTGTGTTGCTATTGTTCTCACCTAGGGGAATCTCACTCACCCAGGATCCCCAATAAGTGGAGGCGCTGCCAATACTATTACCCCAGGCTCCCAGCTAGCGGAGGCCCAGATCTTCCTGAGCCAACAGGTGTGTTCAGTACCAGTAGTTACTCTAGAGCAGTAGAAAAGAGGGCTACAGGTAGATCCCAACATGTGTCCATCTCTGGCTCTAACTTTAACCCCTGGATATCACCTGTGGCGTCCGACAAGGCTCTGTTCTGGGGCCCCTACTCTTCTCAGTGTTCATCAATGATCTTCCCAAAGCTTGTCAGGAAGCCTCAATACACATGTATGCAGATGACACAATCCTATATGAACACAGCCATAGCCTCTCTGACATTCAACACATACTTCAGTCTGACTTTTTGAGACTCGAAAACTGGATGTCCCAAAACAAATTGTTTTTAAACACTGACAAGACTATAACAATGGTATTTGGGACCAAGACTACATTTTTAAAGCTTCCAGCGACTGAGCTCCATATTAGAACCAACACTAACACCACCCTAACTCCTGTTACTAGTTTTAAATACCTGGGCATATGGTTTGACTCCCACTTAACATTCGGGATGCACATTGATACCCTGACAACCAAGACCTATTCCAAACTAGGGTACTTTATAGGAACAAATCCTCCCTAAGTCTCCTGGTCAGAAAACGTATCGCACAGCAGATGCTAATGCCAATTATTTACTATGGAGACATAGTATATGGCTCGGCACCTCAAACCCACCTTAGCAAACTTGACACCCTCTACAATTCAATTTGTCGTTTTATTCTCCAATGCAACTATAACACACATCACTGCGAAATGCTCAAAGAACTAGATTGGTCATCACTCGAGTCTAGGTGCAAAGTTCACCTTTCCTGTTTTGCCTTCAGATTCTTTATGGGCAAGCTACCCAGGTACCTGAACAAGCTCCTCACCCCTACCACATGCAGCACCTATCACCTGAGATCAGACTCCAAAAGACTGTTCATGGTCCCAGGGCTCAACAAAGTATCCGGCCGCTCCTCCTTCTCTTACCGTGCACCGCAAAACTGGAACAACCTACCAGAGACTCTTACATCCACCACCAGTTTATGTTCTTTCAAATCTAAGGCTATCACACATTTTAATCTGGTCTGTAACTGTTTCATACGCCCATAATATATATTATCTTTAACTGTGCATGCAATGTCTTGTACAGTATATAATGTATACACTGTTCATTTATGTAACTGTATTTGTAACCATGTATTATTTGTCTTAACTCTGTGCCCAGGACATAATTGAAAATGAGAGGTAACTTTCAATGTATTACTTCCTGGTAAAATATTTTATAAATAAAAAATAAATAAATTGAACTGCAGTTGTGATGTGTAGAGAAGTGTCCAGACACATTGTGTTTAGGGAAACCAATTTCTAGTAGAGGTTGTGGGTTCTGATTCTATTGGGCCTAAAAGTAATTTCTTCATCCCAATGTACTTTAGGACATAGCTTTCCAGGACAGTCCTTGTGGAAATATTTTAGGAGGCGTGGAATGTTAGTAATTTAAATTTATACGTTGCATATTCTATAAGCATATTTCCCAGATTAGCGCCTTTTTGTGCACCGTGTCTTTACACATGTTATTTAATGGATATTATAGTACTTAGGATTCTACTAAAACAGGTTTCTCTCCTCAAAATATCCATCTGCAAATCGAATTTTCTTAAACACTAGCAAAGAATTTCCTGCTTGAATTTTGCCACTTTTGCCCATTTCAACTCTACGCAGCCAACACATGTCTTGAACACCTGGAATCCCATGACATCATAGTGATGTCATGCCCTAAGAGTGCTTGTTTTCTAGGAAAGATAATATCCTGCGTGATCAGGGTTCCAGCAAAATGGAAGAGGAGGACTCCTTTACTGTTTCTGAGTTGAAACGCCACTAGCATGTAAAAACTCTGAGGAGTGGTCACGGGTTCACAGTTAAATGGAAGGGACATGGCACTCTGGTGCTATGGTCACTTTGGCACTGAAATGGTTCATGAATAGGCCCCTAGTATTTCTAGGCTTAGCCCCCTTTCCCCTGTTTCTAATGAAACTACCTGTGCTGCTGCTACCTGAGTGGCTAAAGGGAGGCCTGATCCTCCGTTGCAGGGAGCCTGGGGTGGTTGTGGTCTATCTGATGACAGCGCCTCCATCTGTGAGGGATCCAAGTGCAGCTGGATAACCCCTTCCCAGGAACCCACACAATAAAGAATAAATATACACACATGGTGGTATAACAACTTATCTTTACTGACAACAGATAACTCAGTACTCTAGCAGTACACAACGTGTAACCCAATACCATACAGGACCCAGAAAGTATTCCCACACCACAATGTCACCCACAGAGTCCAGGCCCACGCAAATAGTGTTCGTGTTGAGTAGCGCTACCCACTGTGTGTATGGCTGTTGGTGCACATGTAGATGCCATACCTCACTGGTCCTATCTAGACCAGGCCACCTTGGCTGATGGGTCTGCTGATCAGCGACATGATCCCATGCCACTCGGATCCTCAGGGATCCACCTCTGGAGGGATCTCCCGTTGGAGTGTGTCCCTATAATAGAGTCTCAGATAGTCTATGTGCCTGGGTATGGTCCAAGAGAACAGGCCGTAGTTCACCACGTGGCCATCCGGTCACAGCAGCAATGCCTGTCACTATCAGGGCTAATGGGGAGCATCCCTATCTTGGGGCCTTCCCTATAGCACCACAAGCTGACAGGGTCAGGGGCCTAGCTTGGACATGAGGGGGGTAATCTGGCCTAGTCTGGGAGGCACTTGCATCCAGACACTAACTTACCCCTTGCTGTCCCTGCTCTGCTGTCCCTGATCTGAGTGGCGTGGTCCCTGCAGCACGTCAAATGTATCTCTTCTTCGCGCTGAGATCCTGTGAGCCCTATTGGCTGCTGCGCGTCACATGATCTACAGCCTCTAGGGCTGCTGGGACTTGCTGTCCCATGCGGAGCCTCGCAATGGCTGCCACAGCTCCTGTCTGCGCATGTGCAAGGCTTGCATTGAGCATGTGCACAAACCAAGTTGGCCACCGCCTGTGTTACGGAGCTCCGGAGCTCCCCCGGTTTGGCCACAGCCTCCCCGGAGCAGCTGCATATAGCAGTAGCCTCCCCTTCCCCGCGCCTGCATCGGAGGTAAGGGGGGAGGAAGGTAAGGGGAGGGGGGGGGCAAGGTGGACCTGGCTATATAGGTATTTACCTTAATGTACTTTCCAGTCCTACTCTTATTCCAAAATCTCCCTTTACAGACCCATGGACTAAAGGGTACTAACCTTTAGCATGTCTTAACTCTCATTCATTTGAATTGGAATTAGGATGTGCTAAAGAGTTGCATCCTTTAGTGCATATAGGCCATCATTATTGTTCGCAGAGCCTGCAACATAGCTTGAGAACTCCATCCACTGCTTCTTGTTTGCAGGCAAGACAAAATTAAGAATTGGTAGAAAAAAAAAATGAAATAATTAATACCAGAACAGATGTCAGAATATATTGTTGAGTGCAAACAATGTAAACACTGGGAGTAATGTCAAATTGGCACTACTAACCCATTGAGGAAAAGATTGTAATGGGAGAAAAAGATATACTGGTGCATTTCCTAAAATGTCTTTGTGGTTACTTCAATGTCAGAAAATTAAAAGGGATGCAAAAATAAGATGTCTACAGGAAATGGTGTTGAAACTTCGGCAGTGAAATATGGTTTCTTAAAGAACAGAAACGTAATACTTAAGCAGAGATTTTTAAGGCACTGGAAAATAGATTTAAAAAGTAAATCTGTCAGGGAAAGGAGACGCCACCGGAAACCTAATTTTTGCAACCCCTAATAAAATTTGACCTAAAGCAGAAGAAGCACTTTTGCTTTAGATGCATGTTATTTCCACGCTTGTGTGAAGCTGAGAGTAAACATTTGGATATTTTTTTTCTTGATTTAATTAGGAGCAATGTAAAATGGATTGAATGCCTTCCTGCATATAGAGATTAGTATGCATTATTCACCAAGAATATGCATTATTTTTCTGTTTTCTAAGACTATTAGAATTGCAGCAGCAAGTAACTCATATTGGTTTAAATACATCATTATATACTAAATACCAGTGGTGAGAGTAGATTTTTATTTTTACAGGTACTCGCCCAGTCCTCCTCCTTTCTATCCCAATGTATTTATCCCCATCTATTTCTCTCCCACTCTGGCTCTTACCCCTCCCTTCCTCACTCACACTCCCCTCTCTCCGCTATCACTCAATGACCCTCCTCTCAATCAATTGTGTTCCCTCCTAACACTTATTCCCCCCTTCTCCCCTGGCCACACATACACAATTCCACACACAAAAATTAATTACCCCCTCCCCCCCCACAATACACACATAATAATACCCCCCGCCACAATACACCCACAATATAATATCCTCCACAATATAAAATCCCTCCACACAATACCCCCCACAATTCATACAATAGGCAAACAAGTCCAAATCTGTTTCCCGGAATTCCGCAGATTGAAACAGACATTCACTTTTGTAGCTTGTGCATGTGCGTTCTCTCAAACACCCCTCCAAATAAATTAGGGAGACAGTGTGGGTGTGTTCCCTCAAACGTCCTTCCAAATAAACTAGGGAGACATGTCTGTGCTGAAAAAGAACAACTGAGGTATCTGGCTTGGAGATATGCTAATGAATATGCAATGTAAATTTAAATGAGTCCCATTCCACACTTTCTAAAATGGATTGTCATACCAACTATACAGAGTTGATAAGCCTAAGGCCCCAACCTAATGACTGGAATGGTGTTTGACCCAACAGGACGAGAACCCACAACCAGTGTTTTTCTAGGCCGCAGCCCTAGCAGTATGAGGAAAACCAGCTGATGGGTAGCATCATTGTCATATCATACTTTTGAGCTGCTGACTATTGACATGTAGCTAGATAGACATCTATCTATTAGTATATCTCACAGGTATCTTGTGTGTGCCCCACAAGGATCATTAAACGTTCAACCAGGAAGTAGAATTGGTCTGCTTTCAAAGGAAGCCATGGGGAGAGAGCTACTACAGGTATGAGCATTCATTTTGATGCAAAATTACGTATATATGCACAAAGTTGGCTACGGTATAACAGAACAGGGATAAAAATATTCACTCTGCCATCTGCAAGAGTGTCAGCCATATACTGAATTGAAATATTTTATTTGAATATAAATAAAACTCTTAAAACTGTAGAAAGTGATTACTCTTGCTTCCCACAGCACACAAAGAGTTATTGGGTTGACAAGTCTAAGGCACCTTATGAGAAATGGGGTTTGGTTTCCGAGCGAACAGGATAAAAAGTTTAACCCATACAACCTTTGCTATGAAGGAGAACAGCTCTAGTAGTGTGAGCTAAACACGCTGAAGGCTAGCACCACTGTCACAGCATACTTAGTTTTGAGCTCTACTTCTCATTGAGTGCTCATACCTACAGTATATGCCTAATTTGAAAAACAAACGCTCAATGAAAAATGAACTAAACAGGTCTTCCAAACATTGTGTGTGTGTGTATATCATCATGATTAAAACGGAAATAGCAGTGTTAGTCCAGTTGCGATAGTGCAGAATAAATGAGTACTTCAGTATTAGGTGATACCTTTTTTATTTGGACTAACAATTTATGTCATAGGTCCTGCTGACCTGAGGAAGAGAGGAGAACTCTCGAAAGCTTGTCCTATGACATAAATTGTTAGTCCATATAAAAAAGGTATTACATAATACTGAAGTACTCATTTATTCTGCACTATATAACATAACAAAGATATATGTATACATTCTTAATATTATTTACCACTATGACTCCCCCGCCCACTATCATGTTATGCAACCTGAAAATTACATCCCTATTTGCCAGCTCCACCCCCCAGAGCTCAACCGCCACCACCGAGAGAATCAACTCTAGAAAGGGAGGGCTCTTGCGCAGTGTCCAGTCCAAATGCTGAGGTTCCGCACTCAAGTGGCCTTGAAAAAATGCCCCAAAACCCATTGTTCCTGAAGCATCCATAAATAGTTATATCTGGTGGCTCTCCACTGCCATTTGCAATGCCAAGGTCCTACTGTTATAATCGCCCAAAAAGGCATACCTCACCTTCACCTTGAGATCCTATTTATACCTTTTTGACACTGATTAAATTTTGCAGAGATTTTACTCCCGCCATCGCAAAAGCCAGGTGCTTGTAAAAAAAACCACAAACGAAAGGAGGTGTGGAAAAAGCACCCAAGCTAATAAAAAATAGACCTATACTACTGTAGTGCCGACGAGTATTCTAAAATAAATCTGGGGCAATCACCAACAAGACCCAGGTACATGCTGGGTACATGATGGGTTGTAGATAAGGGAGATCCAACACACAATGAATTTGCTCAATTAAAAATGTATTGTGGCACACAATAATAAAACATTTTTTTTTAATATATATATATATTTTTTTTAATTTTTCTATTGAGCAATCCTTTGTGCGTTTGATGATCTCCCTTATCTACAGTTCAGATCAGGATTACCAGGACAGGTACCCCTTGAACCAGCAGCACCGGTAATATTGAATGCATTGTTTGATTGTGGTGTACAGCATATAATCTTCGTTTAGGGTACATGCTGCGACATTTCAGTGACATTTCTGCAGACAGACTAATGGCCGATCGGATTAACAGCGGGGGTCCTTGCTGTGTTAATCCGATGAGCCATTAGTCTCTGCAGAAATGTGACTGAAATGTTGAACCATGTACCCAGCATGTACCTGGATCTTGTTGGTGATAGCCCCAGATTTTCCAAGGCAAGTTTATGGCAAGTTTTAGAATACTCGTCGACGCACCTGTTCTTACACACAAATTATATAGTTGTGCAACAGGAACTCGTATTATGAGCCAAGGCTGCCAGGATAAACTGACCAAACCAAATCAGAAAACAGGTGTGAAGAAACATACAAACCGGTGCCTTAAAATCCAAATAAATATCCAAATAGACCATGTGACTGCGTAATGCTAAAGACCCCAACAGTAGGATAAATGAATGAATGAATAACCATATACTTGTAGGGGGGACCCCTAAACATAAACTTGATAGAAGACAGGTACTGGGTTGCAGTCCTGGATGGTAAGCTCACTAATAAGTGACGCTGTTGTTAACAATAACACCAGGAAGATTGAGCATAATAACACCCTATAACGTACCAATTGTCTAAATAAAGTCCTGAACAGGAAAACATGTAGCAAGTGATTGACTCACTCTTAGTGCTGCACAGTCCATGCGATCCAAAGGTGACGGGTCCCCAGGGGTGCTTCCGTCCAAGGGGTAGGCTAGTAGAGAAGGAGAAAAACTGGAAGAGCACTAATGTAGATATCAAAAAAGTAGAAAGGAGGGTGCGTATCCCATAAAAAGATTTATTGGTCATGGAAAAACAGGGCAATGGAAAGCCCTACCAACTGTGAAGCGTGAAACATTGCCCTGTTTTTCCATGACCAATAAATAATCTTTTTATGGGATACGCACCCTCCTTTGTACTTTTTTGATACCTACAGTAGTGCTCTTCCAGTTTTTCTCCTTCTCTACTAAATATCCAAATAGACTGATGAATATGACCAGCTTGATTTTACATGTACTGTACGTGGTGCCATCTACGGAAAGTTCCAAGCTGGCTTTAGATCTATAAGATCCATCCCCCTACAAGGATCCCATGTGGTCATAGTCATCAGTCTATTTGAATATTTATTTGGACTTTAAGGCGCCGATTTGTATGTTTCTTTACAAAAAACCCTAGCAATATGGAGTACATCGGTTGCAAAGTTCAAGTAACCAAGCAAGGACTGGAACTGCCTCAGAATGGCTTTCTTAAGACTGATGTCCTTACCAGATCCCTCTTCTCAGCCAGCTTCCTTGGGAGGCAGATGATAATCCATCTCTCACACATCGATTTTGGATTTCCAGGAAACTGAGGCACACCACAGGACCCCCTATCTTTTTCCTTGCCCATGGCACTCTAAAATGACCCATCAATGCAGATAGTGCCAGATCCCTCTTACCCTGATAACATCCCGTACCGATAGAGAATCTACACCAAGAATTAGCTGAAAGTACCAAAACAAAAACACAAGATTGAACAACCCGTTGGGTGGCAATGATGTACAAAAAAAGTCCTGTCCAACATGCAGCCTATCAGGTAAATCACACAGGGTCAGGAAAGTCAACTCAATATCGTCCATCACCATCAACGCTCCTTGCCCTACATCCATCACCAACTCCCTGGCCCTATCAAACAACATGAATTGGATACTGCAGAACTCCCTATCAATCCCATTTTTAGACAATCACCACCTGACCAATGGCATCCACTGCTGACAAACAACACCCTGAATACAATGCCTCACCCCACTGACTTCAGTGAACAAAAATTCCTCAAAGGTCCTAAATATAGCAGCCCAGCCTCCCACACGGAACTCAATAAACCCTATTGGAGCACCACTCCCTGCACTCACGATCAAGAGACTCTACCCCTGCACTAATACCCATTACTGGGGCCAACCAGGTATGACCACAACATGTCACAAATGCCACTCGGACATCCCCACACTACCAACCCCAGAAACAAAAGAAAAGGCAAAGAGGGAAAAATCGCTATCCTCTGCCCCCACTTCAAGAGACTCCTTCATCCCCACTACCAATAGAATACCCTCCATCACAATCCTCCCTACCAGAATTCAAGCCAGCATGCCCACCCTCCTTCCACAAGAATCCTCCCTGTGTTCCCTTTAGGCCCTCCCTGCAATCGCTCTTATAATGTGACCATTACCACTCATCTACTGCTCTGCTATTCCTCTGTGCCCCCTTACCAGTGTCACACTCTTATGAGGTTGGCCTGGACCACTTATGCACTGCTTTGCTCCTGCCTACAGCTCCATGGTGTCTCTTCTATTCTAGTGAGGGGCTGATGTGCACTGGCAGACAGGAGCGATGCTGCCTGGGCCACTGCCGAACTGTGGGCCTCACACTGCCTCTCCGGGCGTTCTTTCGACTTCATCCTCCTGCCTTCCTGACGCTGCCAGTCTAGGGCCTGCAATGAAGCCTGGACACAGAACTTCTCTGATAGCTTACTCCTTTTCTCCTGCTGACCTACCTGTCACGGGAGACTCCTGTGGCGGGTAGGATCTCGGTGGCCGGAACAGCAGGAAGCAAAGTAGAGGTCACAAGCAGGGGTCCGAGGCAGGCAGCAGGTAGCGAAGTCAGGAAACAAGCAGAGGTTCGAGGCAGGTGGCAGGTAGCGACGTCAGGTAACAAGCAGGGGTCCGAGGCAGGCGGCAGGTAGCGAAGTCAGGTAACAAGCAGAGGTCGGCAACGAGGAGACAGGAACAGGACAGGCGGGCGGGACAGGGACTGAGAACAGGGAGCAGGAATAACCAGGGACAAGCCAGATTACTAGCAAGGACCTTTACTGTGAGCAGACTACAATACAGGTACAGGTACATAAACAGATCAGGATCAAAGACAGGCATGGGAGTCTGACTTGAAGCAAAGGCAAAACCAACAGACAGGAAGCAAGCTATAAGGACAGAGACAGGAGCAACAAGAAGACAGACAGACAGAGGAACCCAGAGCCAACAGAAGGCAGCAGCACACCCAGTGGACAAGGAAGCTATGGCTAGGCAGGAGGTCTAGGCAATCCTGAGATTACTCCCCCCTCTCAAGAGCATTCTCCGGATGATCCTCCAGGCTCTTCCCGGAGGCCTTGATGAAAAGTGGACTCAAGGTGACCCACCTCTGGTGGTTTGTCAGCGGGCAGAGAGTACTCCACAGGTACAGACTGAAAAAGTCCATCAGAAAGCCGACAGAGGAATTCAATTCTCTCTCGGAACAGTTGAATGTCAGGATGCATCAACCCAAATGCCAGAGAATCTGTGAGCAGTAAGTTTGACTTTGCAGAGTAGGTCACAGACTCAGCAGAGGACGCATCAGATATTTGTAGATAAACGGAAGAACGTGCGCTTGTCTTCACAGCAGGAGAAGAGGAGCCAGTAGATCCTCCTGACAACCCTCCAGGTTTAGAAAGGTGTCCCTGATGGAAGGCCGACTCACGATGGCCTTCGGACAACACTCCATGTTTTGCAGGAACATAGGGATCAGCAACAACTCCGGACAATCCTCCAGGCTCTTCAGGGAAATCTTGATGGGTGGCCAACTTAATGTGTACATCAAGTGCTGATGGGAAATCTGTGAGAGGTGCATTTATCCTTATCGCAAGAGCGTTGGCATCAGCATCAAGAATATTAGGCATAGCAAGGAACTTCACCAGGGATCCGTCTAACGTCATAGCAGGGGCATCGGGAACAGATACATCAGGCTCTTCACATGTGGCAGAGGGGACATATTCACTTTCTGTGGTTTCTTTGTGACCAATATATCTATTTTAGTTTTGGAATCTGGAACTTCCCAATGGATACGTTCAAGTCCACTGCAGAGGCATGGACATCAGGAATGTGGGCATCAATGACGGGTGCAGACTTTTCACATGTGTAAGTGGGAACATAGAATTCACGCTCTATGGTCTCCTTTTGTGACTGCCGTTTCGTGGTATCACCTAAAGTCTCATTAAGACCAGCTATTTGATTTTTCAGCTTTTGAAGCTGTCCTTCTGCACTTCTTTTCCCACTTAATGCAGTTGTCAGCTCGGCTTCTTTGGAGTTGAGTCGCGACTCCACATCTCCCAGCTGACTCAGAGTAAAGCTTAAATATGTTTCATCTTCTTCATTTCTGATCTGCAGCTGCCGGTACTCCTCCCGGGCATTGTCCAGCTCCAGCTGCAGCCGGACCTTATCACGGGCTGTGTGGTCCAATAATTTGCAGGCATCGGCCATTTTGACCTCATAGCGCTGTGTCAGGCCAGCCACTTGACAGACGGAAACCTTCTCTCTCTCCTCCTTTTTGGCAAGCTGTGTCTTGAGCTCAGCGATCTACGCCTGCAGCGCTGTGAGCTGCTGAGATGTGTGTTCAGCTGCTAGCTTTAGCTCTTCCTCCAGTGAGGCTCTGGTTATGCTCAGTGTGGCCTTCAGCTCCTCATGCTGTTCTTTGGGGACACACTGGGTACTCAAATAATCTTGCATCATACTTATTTTGTAGGCAGTCTGGAAGCTTTCTTCCTGTAGAACTCGCTGCTTTTCTTCAGCATTTACCCATTTCTCTTTGGTGTCCTGCAGATGTGTACACAGTTCTCGCAGCTGACTCTGCAGCATATTTTCTGCTTGTGTGCGCCGCTCCAGGGAGACACGTTCTTCTTGCAGCACTCTCTCTGCATTCTGCAGTGCTGTCTGCACGTCTAACTTTTCCTGGGCCAACTGTTTCTTCTCCTCTCCTAATTCATGGAGCTTCTTATCTCCTTCACTGACTTGAACATAGAGATTCCTTCACTCTTGGTTACAGTTTCAAAACTGATATTTAACCCTTCGAAGATTTCTCTCATAGAACGTATCTCTGTTGTCAAGTAGCATCTCTCCTCCCGATCGACTTCCATCTCTTTCTTGAAGTAGCAAATATCCACATGGGAGACTTTAAGCTCTGTATTAAGCCTGTCAATTTCCTTCATAGAGATTTCCAGGAATTCGTTACTTTTAGAAGCATGGCGCCGAATCTCAGCAGCATCAGCATATGCCTTCTCCAGCTCACCTGACATGACATCCAGGTCACTTTCCAACTGGTGTTTTTCTTTTTCCTGGAGAACACACTTAGAAATTGCTGAGGATAGACCGCTCTGTAGTGCAGCCTTAGCTTCTTGCGCTTTATCTAAACGTCCATGAAGACAATCAATCTCTTTTCGTGCAGCTTGAAGCGTCTGAGTAGGAGCATCTTTCTTCTCTTCCACTATTCTTGGGATACGTCTGTGAGTTGCCTTAAGCTGCAGCATATCTCTTTCATCAAATGCAGACTCTGAGGTTAAATTTTCATTCTTAATTCCTTCTGCAACTTCCACAGTAATGCCTCCCTTCTTTTTCTTCTTCTTCCTTGCTTTGAGAAGTTCTGAAGAATCAGTGGTGCTGTGTTCACATTTACTGCTCAAGACTGTTTGAGTGGGAGCCATAATTAAACCACACTTCCCAAGAAACCAGTAAAGAGGAAATGTGTTTTTAAAACAGAAGCATTAGAATGAACAACAGGAATATTAGACACAGAGAGACACAAGATAGGAGAGCTGACCCTTTGAGACTTTAACATCAGTCACAGAGATATAAATGCAAGGAAAAAACATATACAGAGAAACCTGCAGTTATATCTGAATCTTTAGGCATTAGGCGTAGGGATATCATACAGACAGAAAAAACCTGCAGTTGAATCTGAAACTTTAGGCATTAGGCGTAGGGATATCATACAGACAGAGAAAACCTGCAGTTACATCTAAATCTTTATGCATCAGGCGTAAGGATACCATATAGACAAAGAAAACCTGCAGTTGAATCTGAAACTTTTGATATCAGGCATAGAAATATCATAGACAGCAGGAAACTAATACAGAGAAAACTTGTAGTTAGATCTGAAACTTTTGACATAGGAATATCAGACAGAGAACCCTGCAGTCAAATCTGAAACCTTTGATATCAGGCGTAGGGATATCATATGTTGCAGAGAAACAAACTTTAGGGGAACTTGCAGGTAAACCTGAAACCTTAGAACCAATCATATGAAAAACTACAGATTGCAGGAAAAATCACAGTATGCAGTAACAAAAATAATAGAAGCACTCTTGTCTTTTGAAATGAGAACCCTGTGAACAGCAGTGGTCCAACCAGTGATGCAGAGACAAGCCTATCCAGGAAATGAAAAGTCAGAGTCTAAAAGGTGGCAACAGGTACTGCAAGGGTTAACCCAGGCACTGCACAAAAATAAAAATCTCAAAGAAAACTGCAATAGTCTCTTGCAGCAACAGTTCTAGTCTCAGAAAAAATGTTTTTTTTTGTTATGAACGCAATAATTCTTGCAGAACACTTAGCAGCAAAAAAAAAAAACCTTTCAAAATCCCAACTTGGATTTCCAAAAAAGAAACGAAAGTACTTATCTTCAACCATGCGGATGTGGTCTGTTGCAGCAGGCAGGAAAGGGTGCAGGCAGAAGAAGAATCTGTTCCAGCGAGATCCAGAAGTGGCCTTTGCTTTCTGTCACGGGAGACTCCTGTGGCGGGTAGGATCTCGGTGGCCGGAACAGCAGGAAGCGAAGTAGGGGTCACAAGCAGGGGTCCGAGGCAGGCAGCAGTTAGCGAAGTCAGGAAACAAGCAGAGGTCCGAGGCAGGTGGCAGGTAGCGACGTCAAGTAACAAGCAGGGGTCCGAGGCAGGCGGCAGGTAGCGAAGTCAGGTAACAAGCAGAGGTCAGCAACGAGGAGACTGGAACAGGACAGGCGGGCGGGACAGGGACTGAGAACAGGGAGCAGGAATAACCAGGGACAAGCCAGATTACTAGCACGGACCTTTACTGTGAGCAGACTACAATACAGGTACAGGTGCATAAACAGATCAGGATCAAAGACAGGCATGGGAGTCTGACTTGAAGCAAAGGCAAAACCAACAGACAGGAAGCAAGCTATAAGGACAGAGACAGGAGCAACAAGAAGACAGACAGACAGAGGAACCCAGAGCCAACAGAAGGCAGCAGCACACCCAGTGGACAAGGAAGCTATGGCTAGGCAGGAGGTCTAGGCAATCCTGACACTACCCTACCCCAACTCCTTATTTAGCCTCCTACACCTCCTCCCCTTACATCAATACAAATATTAACATAGCAAGGAAGTCACAGGACACATTAAATTATTGTCACATATAAAAATGTTCAGGAGACAATAGAAGGGGGAAAAAAAGGTATAAATGCTTTATGCGCTGTCCCTCCTTTGTGACGCTAAACCCAATAATGGAGACCACACCATGTTGGAAGAAAAGGTCACAGCTTTATTTTAACATCCGCTGTTAAAATCCTACCAGCCTGCCCGCCAGCCAAGTATGCTCCATGCAAAATGGGGGGGAGACAAAATGGGGGGTTGCCCAGACAGCCAGCAATTGGCCCGCTCCCTCCCCCCACCCGTAGCATGTGAATGGGGGGGAGATCCTTGCCCAGACAGCCAGCAATAGGCCCGCTCCCTACCCCCGCCCGTAGCATGTGCATGGGGGGGAGATCCTTGCCCAGACAGCCAGCAATTGGCCCTCTACCTCCCCCCGCCCAAAAGCACTGTAAGATGGGAGGGGGAGATCCTCATTCAGCCGATGTTGGGCTGCTTCCCTCCCCCTCCTGCCCCTAGGGTCAGCTTAGGCCCAGCCCTAAAGCTGGCGCCCAGCCTTATACCAGCGTTGATTGGGCATAGGCCGGCCCAGCCCTAAAGCCGGCGCCTCCAGCCTGCCGAGCTGTTCTAGGGGCTCCAGCTGAGGGACAGACCCTAAAGTCCTCGCCCTTTCTCCATCCCGTGAGCTTGGCTGGCGCGGCAGCTCCGCTGTGACGAGGAGACAAACTGCTCCTGTGTGATACAAATCATGTTAATATAACATTCCAACAGTTTAATACAATAGCCAAACATTGGGGATGGGTGGGTGGGAATTCCATTAGCTCTGTCTCTCTCCCCTGGGGCCCCACTCTTTATACCCTCTCCCCCCTCCCCCTGCATGGGAGGGGACAAGCAGCCTTCCCACTCCATGTGGGAAGGGGGAGGGAGGTTAGCCGACCCCCCCTCTCCCAGCTCTCGTCAATCAGGACGTCGCAGCCCTTAAGGAGCCTACGACCCCATGCTTGGGCCTCTGCCTCTTCATAAAGCTTTATGCGCCGTCCCTCCTTTGTGACGCTAAACCCAATAATGGAGACCACACCATGTTGGAAGAAAAGGTCACAGCTTTATTTTAACATCCGCTGTTAAAATCCTACCAGCCTGCCCACCAGCCAAGTATGCTCCATGCAAAATGGGGGGGAGATCCTTGCCCAGACAGCCAGCAATTGGCCCGCTCCCTCCCCCCGCCCGTAGCATGTGCATGGGTGGGAGATCCTTGCCCAGACAGCCAGCAATTGGCCCGCTCCCTCCCCCCGCCCAAAAGCACTGTAAGATGGGAGGGGGAGATCCTCATTCAGCCGATGTTGGGCTGCTTCCCTCCCCCTCCCGCCCCTAGGGTCAGCTTAGGCCCAGCCCTAAAGCTGGCGCCCAGCCTTTTACCAGCATTGATTGGGCATTGGCCGGCCCAGCCCTAAAGCCGGCGCCTCCAGCCTGCCGAGCTGTTCTAGGGGCTCCAGCTGAGGGACAGACCCTAAAGTCCTCGCCGTTTCTCCGTCTTGTGAGCTTGGCTGGCGCGGCAGCTCCGCCACCCGGAGGCCCCTCTGCCGGGCACTGGCTACCCTGGGGCCGACACGCCCACCCAAAGCTGCGACCTCTGCTCTTATTTCTTCCCGCAAAAACCCTTGATGTTACTTAAGAACACCTCCAACCCCTTTGGTGATAGATGCACACAGTCCCTTCTGTGCCAGCTGCACTCCTTGGTGTCAGTCTCTCTGCGCTTTAAGAGTTTTGCCGCCACTAGAGAGGATGAATTTTGCCCATGGCCTTATTTACCTTCCTCCTAGCTTTCTCTTTCCGTGGCCCTTTTAAAATTCGCTTTGGAATAATTACAGACCAAATGATTGAAACCTCACTCCACAGCGCCTTCAAGCGGGCGCATTCCGGCTGTAACCGATAAATCAACTCTAGTGTTTTGTTGTTGGCTGGGTCATTCCCCACGAGGTGTAGCAAAATAACATCCGGTTTCACCTGAAATTCTACTCACGCCTTGTCCAGAGCCTGTTACAGATCAACCAAGCACCTTCTTCTCTTCCCAAGCCAACGCCAATGCACCCCCTCCCCCGTACACCACAGCTGCTGGCCGCACCGCTGATCCTTCACCCATACTTGCGCCCACTGAACGAAGGAATGACCCATGGTCCACACTTCCAGGGTCCTTGTGCAGCTGTCTACTGAGAGGGACAAACATGTTAATCTTCTTGCATCCGCACGTTGCTGTGCCCTTAGGCCCTGATGTAACCCCTATAGGCACTGGGTTTCCACCTCCCCAGTTTCTACATTTGGCCCGGCATACAGCCGTTCTCAGCGGCCGCTGTAGCGGCACCAATTTTAAAGCAATGGGTACCAAATACACTAGGATCCATCCCCCTTAGCAGCAAGGCACCGCCTAAAAACGCATTGAAATTGGTACCTTGTGAGTGGTGTTGCTTCCTGATGGATGAGGAAATTGCCCCCTACCTTGTGCCTGTGCCTTATGCACCCCTTAATCAATGCCAATGGGCAAACTTCCACTATTCTCCATAGTGAGGTGGACCCACGCTCCCCTTCCCGCTTGGTCGGTTTTAGACCTGTGAATCTTGCATGCTACCAACGTAGCATTGAGAATCATGCTCGAGAAAAAACAAGCCCGAACCCTGGCTTGTTTAAGATAACACCACTAGCTCGCCAACCCTGAAGGCACCAAGAAAGCCGCGGCAAATGCTACTCTGAACAGTTCCCGTTTCCGCTGTAGTGAAACATACTTTTTTTGTTACCATCATCAATAACTCAAGCCTGTCTAGCGTTACCGGATCCCTACCGTCCATTCGCTTGGCTTCGCCCCTATCCCAGCCTATGAGGATACTCCTTACTATGAAATCCTTAGTTATGTCCTTGCGGTTGTGGAGCTTCAGGAAAAAAGCCAAACCTGCCAACATGGCCCCAACACTGGTCCGCATCGCCCCCGCTGTCTTCAGAGCCTGAAGGAAGCCACTGATCCGCGCGCTGCTACCTCGCTACCCTCAACCCTGTACTTTTGCTTGAATGCTAGCCACGTGTGCCAAGGCCGGAGGTGGATTTTCTAGGTGCGTGGGGCTAGCGACTTCTAGACCAGGTCCGTTAGTCCAATATCCCTTTCTGCCACAAGTGACGTGGGCACGTTAGACCTGTGACATTTGCCGCTGCTTGCCTAAAAGCTGTCCAATATAACCATGGTAAGGTGTCTGCTATCACGTTTAATCTCCCCGGGACATGCTTGGCGTTAAAGTTGATGCTGCTGCGCATGCAAAGCAGCACGAGCCTCCGCAACAGCCGGATCACGGGGCTTGATGTTGCGGAGAGGCTGTTTACTGCTCCCACCACCCTAAGGCTGTGGGACCAGAATATGATGTGTTTGTTACTCAGCTCCTTAGCCCAACGCTCTACCGCCACAATGATGGGAACTCAGGAAGGCGTATACTTTATTAAATCCGCATCTACCCGTGCCTGGGGCCGTGGTTCTGCGCACCATTCCCCCTTTGAGGTAGGCGCCGAAGCCTACGAACCCTGCCGCGTCTGAACAGCTCTAGCTCCTGGTTACTATGGCCCCCTTCTATCCATAGTTTTTGCCATTAAAGTCCTGGAGGAAATCTTCCCAGGCTCTAAGTTCCTTAGTGACCCTGATGCGGTGCAGCGGGTGGGATACCCCGGCGGTCAACCTCACTAATTCCTGCTGAAAATCCTGGCCATGGGTATGAACCTACATGCGAAATGTAGGCCCGAGCAGTGCCTGCAATGCCTTAGTGTAAACTTCCTAACACTCTTGCGAATGGGGGGGGGCTTGTACCAGGGTTTTATTAAAGTCACAGCATTCTGTTTTCCGTGGCTTCCCCAGTGGTTGACTAGATGGAGGGATCCAATTTCTCTGGTGTTACCCGGCGAACCCATAAGTCAAAGCCCTTAGTACCGAATTGGAACGGGGTTCCCATGTATCTTGTGCCTAAACATTTGTACCATGCTGCTCCCCCATATGTTTTATATGTGTTGTATATAAGGTCTATGTATTTAAGAATATTCAAACCCTCCTCTGGGTGCTTCTCCAGCAGGCAGCTGGCTGACGCCAGGAAACTTCTTAGCCAGTTGTCACTGGTTTTATGCTTATTACCGCTCTCATCGCCTGCAGCCTTTGCTTTTCCCTGGCCTGTAACCCCTCAGTAGAAAGGTTGTACATGTCCATGACTTCACTTATTATCTCACTTTGGGTGTAACCCGACTGGAGAGAGGTCATGGCGCAGGCGTGCGTGTACTTCCCCTTCATCGCCGACGCTGTCGTCCTTCTTTTTGGGGCCTTGCTCTCCCCACTGCCTCCTGCGTTGCCCCTCTTGGCCTAGCCTTAAGTGATCGGTTCATCACTACTAGCTCCCTTTAGGAATTTATACCTGGGGGCTAGTGTAATTGCGCTGTGCTCTCAGACTCTTATATGTCGCTGACACTGCATCGCTATTATCCGTACTTGACTAGTATTTATTTCCTTACCTGGAATCTCATCGCTCGGGTTGCTTGCGCTGACCTGGACCTGAAGCACGCCAACTGGACTTAGCATCTGTCCACCTTCTCACCATGCACTGGTGAAAGGGGTACGGGTCCTGGTCCACATCCCAGGTGTGCGATGACCACCCATTGGCCGACGCTTCCTGCGAAAACTGAGAGGACCCAGCCTGCTACCCCCTGCGGGATCCAGGGTCTGGGTCGCCTTAAATCCCCCCACCCGGTTAATCTGCCCCGAAAAAGCGTGCCCCATGTGTGGGAGGAGCAGGGGCCCCCCGACGGCTGTGGCAGTTATAAATACAACCGCCCGAGCCCCTGCCAGCTGGAGGTAGGTAGGTGTTTGGGTGTGACATTTTGTGTTATATTTAATATGGGTGTGACATATGGTGGTACATTTAATATTGGTGCTTCATGACTTTAATAATCCTAGTCACAGTTCCCCCTGCAGTGTGAGGGGTGAACTTGAGGTTGCCCTGAGGGGTGAATTTGAGGTCGCCCTGCAGTGCTGCCAGGGGCCTCATGGTGGCGCTGTTGCAGGGGAGGGCTGAGGTAAAGCCTGCCTGTGCAGACCTCACTGACCTCCTGTCCCTTTAACAACAACAACAACCACCCCCCCCTCCCCCCCGCACATAGCTGAAGCAGCAGCCAGAGCGGGAATCCTGGGAGGGAGGAGCAGCCCAGGAGCCCACATGGGAGTCCTGAGAGGGAGGTGAGTGATAGTAGTGGGGGAGCTTGTGGTGATCGGGGGGAGCTTTTGGTGATCAGGGGGAGCTTGTGGTGATCGGGGGGCGGGCTGTGGCTGATAGCGGTGGGCGATCAGGGGGGGCTTGTGGTGATCAGGGGGGGCTTGTGGTGATCGGGGGACAGGTTGGGCTATCGAGCGATCAGGGGGGGGGCTTGTGGTGGATCGTGGGGCGGGCTGTGGCTATCGGGGGGGCGGGGGGCGATCAGGGGGGGGCTTTTGTGTGATCGGGGGGCGAGCTTGTGGTGATCGGGGGCAGGCTTGTGGCTATCGGGGGGCGATCAGGGGGGGGGCTTGTGTTCGCGTGTTGGTGAATCGGGGAGGCGGCTGTGGCTATCCGGGTCGGCGATCAGGGGTGGCTTGTGGTGATCGGGGTACTCTCCCGTCTATGGTCCACGGGGTGGTGAGCCGGTGCGCGGGATGGGGGCAGGGCCGGAGCAACACTCCTCATTGTACTAGTGCTCCGGGAGGGAGCGTGCTGCAGCGCGGGCCTGGGGGATGAGGGAAGAGTGGACCCGCGGATGGTAGCTGGGCGGCTGGTGGGGGTCCTGACGGGGGGGACGCGGTAACCCAGGCCTGGGGGTGATGTGGCCCGGCGGGGAGTCAGGTCACGAGGCGGATTGACCTCGCAGAGATGCGGGCCTGGAACCGGCAGGGGCATAGGCTGGGAGGGGGCCAGATGAGGGGAGGTATAAGGGCATGAGGTGGAGGGGACACGGGCGCGAGGTGGGCTGCCAGCAGGTGCCTGCGCTTGGCGGGGGAGCTGGGAGGACTGTGGAATGGGGCCTGGGGATACCTACCTGCACCTCAGCGCTGGGATCTGCACGGGGCAGGGACACTTACCGGCTCCTCCGGTGCAGCAGCATCAGCATCAGCAGGCTCCTCAGGCTCATGGGTGAGGCTGGCAGGACTCGGGGTCTACATTCAGCAGGTGGGTGCTGTAGTCACTGCGGCCTTCCCTCGCGGTCTTCATACAGCGGGGAGCTGCTGTAGTCACTGCGGCCCTCCCTCGTGGTCTGAAAAATAGCAGCGCAGCAGCCAGCGTTCCTGTAAGGGGAAAATTCCGTTAGCTCTGTCTCTCTCCCCTGGGGCCCCAAACTTTATACCCTCTCCTCCCTCCCCCTGCATGGGAGGTGACAAGCAGCCTTCCCACTCCGTGTGGGAAGGGGGAGGGGGGTTAGCCGACCCCCTCTCTCCCAGCTCTCGTCAAATCAGGACGTCGCAGCAATTAAGGAGCCTACGACCCCATGCTGGGGCCTCTGCCTCTTCACTTTCACTCGTGTTTTGTTTTTGGTTCTAAATATTTTTCTTGTTGTGGACTTGGTTGATGTTCTAAATGTGTTTGTGTTTTGATTTCTATTCTAGTTTTGTCAAATCCCAATTCGTTCGGTTTTGGTTTTACAAAAAAAAAAATGTTAAATAAGTAGAATAATGCAAAAATAGCATAATAAAGCAGGATTTTTTTTTTAAAGCATCAAATCATATACCAATTGGAAAACTAAAGTAATATAACTGAAATTCTTTAAATAATTAAGAAAGATATGGTGAAAAAACATACATTTTTAAACTCCGCTGTCAGATGAGCACTGGTATTCTTGTTTTGATTCAAAGAAATTCGGGGTGGTTTGGTTTTGGAATGTAAGGTTTCGGTAGGTTCTAATTTGTCACACCAGTTTCCATCCATCTCTAATGAAAATGGACAGAATGTGAATGACATATGCTGTATAATACATTTACAGAGTTCATCAAGCCTTATATTTAAACTGTTTAGGATAATATTAAAGTCACTTTACAAGTTTGTTTAAAAGAATGCTAGATATTCATTTGTAAATGTGTGCAACATCTTTCATTCTCCAGATTGATATGTTATAGCACAACAGCTAAAAACCTGTGAGTTCCCATATGATGTGATAATGTTTCCAAAGAGGTTGGGTCACAAGAACCATTGAAGTATGAACATTTTTAAATATATTGGGTGCAACAATAATTGTATGTGTACCGCACAGAAAATAAGTTCTCAGAAATATTCGTACCCTAACCAATGGAATTAGATAAAGGGAAAATCTTGCAATTGTCCAATGCAATTTATTTAGTCCTATTATTCAATGAAACAACAATGAAGAATAGACACATTTTTCGATTTTCGATTCACAGTTCCCTAGTCGGTGCACATTCTCTTGAAATAACAAAACTCAAACCATGAAGCTGTAAGTTCACTGTGTTACAGAATCTCTATTCAGAGTTGATAATTTAATTGCAATTCAAATATACTTTTATGTGGAATCCAAAACACTCAGTTCCATATTTAAAGTCTGGAGAGTATCTGTGCTCCTGCTGCCATAGTAACATCATTAAATATATGTAAAACCAAAAAAAAAGTGTTTATATTTCTTATTGGCACAGAAGTTTCCTTCCATAATATACATTCTCCTCCAACTGAGCTTCCACTGGTGATGCACTGCATACAGTACAGTATGTGCTTTCATCAGCATTTAAAATAATTGCCATAATAAAAGGGGCTAATTTTGATTGTACAGTATAGTATAACAAAATTAAATCTAATGTTTTAAATCCCTATCTCCTTTAAAGCTGTTTTATATTTTTAACGTTTCACTTTATTTCTTGAAACATATAATACTGCGATTTTATCACCTACAGTACTTTTGTGGATGCGCATTTTATGATTTCAACAACCAATATACAGTATGTAGTAAATTGTTTTACACTGTGGGGCATGGGCTTCTGCCCTTTGTTTTTTGGATATTTCCTGGAACTGGTTAATTCCTGCAGAAGCAGTTCAGACTCCAAGAATGTCCCTTCTCCATCTACTTCAAATCCTTTTACCATTCCTTTTTTTTTTTTTCATGTTTTCCACTTTTTATTTTATTAACCATTTGTAATTTTCTAGTACTGATTATTTGTTCTGTTTGTGTGTGTAACAATTGCTTATTAGCTGCATGAGAAGATTATTGAATGAGTTATCACCTAATATTGTTATAAAACATCCTTTATAATAATTTTCATCACTAGAGTCTATCCCTACCACTGTGTGATATATTCTAGTGTTCTAATTTTCCCAGGCAAGAATTAATAGGAGGAAAGAATTGACCAATGTATTAGATGGAGGCATTGCTAGTGTTAAGTCCACTGCTGATGTACCACATTTAAAATCTCAATTTGATAAAATGGAAAATGTGTTGAAAAATGAGATGCATCACTGGTGGGACATGATCTCACTACAAAAATATTTAGACAATAAATGAGGGTAGAGGCTTAAGTATTTAGAAGGATCCTCCATTTAACACTGATGAGCAGTTTTCCATTGCTTGGAATAAGACTCTTGATTAGTGTTCTTTTTCACTCATGAAAATTCTAATAACATTTAGGGAAGAAAAATTGATACTTACTCAAGAGGACAGTGATGAATATAGAAGTTTAGATGAGAATAACAATAAAAGAGTAGAACATTTTGAAAATAAATTAGTTTGCAAGGAAGAAACAAAAATATTTAAGTTAGAAATTGGGAATCACAGCAAAATTGCCCCTCTAACAACCAAAGTAACAAAAAACTGTTTTTGACAAAATCAAAAGATAAATATAAAGGGTTGAACAATAGATACTGTACTGTATGTCAAAAATGATATCACCTCAAAAAACAGATTTTTGATACTAAATGATAGAGATATTGTTAGTCAAATTTATAAACAGGATACTCGGAAATAGCTGTCAAATTATGATCCAAATACTGTACTTTTTTAGACAAACTACAAAAGAAAGATTAGATAGGAAAGAGTTATTCCCTATGGGACCGCCCAAATTTAAATCCCTGTCAGATAAAGGGGAGATGGAAAAGATGTGCTTCCCAAGATGAGGAATACGAGCTGGAAGGTCGATACAGAGAAAAAACACAAAATTGAAAAGTGAGATTGCTAGCAATATAGCTACTAATGAGATTTTCAATCTCTCAACAGCTATATTAACTCATAATCAAATTTTGCTAATAAACAAAGGACTATCCTTCTCTCAAAACTCCGACCCAAACACCTTTGATCTATTAATTGATCTAAATAAATATATCATGAAAATGACACTCACTAGGCATTTACTTTTATTAAGGAACAAACTGGATAGCCAGGATTCAATGAATTCAGTTGACTGGGGATACAGATGTAGCATCTTGTATGTATCAGCTGCCGTAGAGCATGTGCTGATACACAGTGTGTAAAGAGTTGGCAGTCCGTGGCGCACTGCATAGCAGGCGGTAATGGCCCATCGGGATTAACACAGCGCAGTTCGCTGCGTCTGAATAGGACTTGCGCTGTTTGAATCCTACCGGTCTGAAGTGACATTACTAAAATGGGAGGGAGGTTTGGTACCTGATTGGATGACCCCCTCCCTTTTTGATGACATCACATCATAAAAATAAAATGGAAGCTATCACATGGTACATCCACCTATCAAATTGGTGGATGTACCATTTGACAGTCAAATGTGACATCATAGGCCTTATATAAGGCCTGTCACATCTCATTTGACCCCAAGAAACTGACGGATCAACATCTCCTGCACCTGTTGGAGAAGAAAGAAGAAATGGATGAAGATAAGAAGAAAAAAAAGAAAATAAGATCTACTCAAAGGGATTCCTCTGTAAGGAACTGAGGATCGTGCCCTGTTGTGCATCACTTCTGATGTGGATCATTGCCATGTGGGTCAAAAGTTGGTTCCACTGCTGGATGAGGAGGATGAATCTTTATCCCGGCAAAGGTAAATAACACATTGATTGTATTTCATTGTATTTCATTTAATTGTGTATTATTTTTTTAGGGTGCCCATTGATTGGCAGTATGTTTATCTATATATACACACGTGTGTGTGTATTGTGTTGGGTCCTGTGCAAGGGGTATCCAGCATTGCTAGGATCCTTCAAAGGTGGAGGCACTGTCACCAGACAAACCAGGTAAACCCCAGACTCCCTGCAGCGGAGGATCAGGCATCCTGTGAGCCTACAGGTAACAGAGCACCACACATAGTCACCCTAGACACGGGAGAAAGGGGCCTACATAACATAAGGGGCATAACATAAGAAAGAAAGGGGCATAACATAAGATAAACTCACAAACAGCAAATTCACATGGGCATTAGTGAATAGCTTTCCAGCATACTATCTGTCCACTTCAGTTCAGTTCTCCAACGTCTGATCCTCTGCTTCTGGCTACGAGGTGTCTCTGTGGTGTCCGTCTCAGCTGCTCTTTAACCCCTCTTTTGCCTTTGTTGGGCAGTTGCTCCCCCGGCTTGTGCACAGCCTGGTCGGAGCCTTGACATTGCCGCTTCCTATTGGATGATCCTCAGAGACGGACAGCACAGAGACACCTTGTAGCCAGAAGCGGAGGATCAGAGTGGGAGAGCTGGACTTAAGTGGACAGATAGTATGCTGGAAAGTTATTCACAAATGCCCATGTGAATTTGCTGTGTGTGAGTGCATCTTATTTTATCTATCTATTGTTATAAAATTTTATTATACCATGTCCGTTTTTACTCTACTTTTTTAAAGTCAACTACTGGATATTGTGGAAGGACATATCTATATTCCTAGTGTGATTTAGTCACATGTACGTGTGCATTTTATTATTAATATATGATAAATGCTGAACTATTTTATACTATACCATTGTTTTTGTGTTTTTCCCCTATCATAACATCTGGGAGGATGATTTGAGTCTACGCACTGGAGGACATTTTTTCTTCTCATACAGTAAGATGAGGTGGTATGGTGCTGAACATGTAAAGGGTATCGAATATCTACAGTCTTTCATACGTTTACTGCTGTTTCTTACACCCAGGGACCTGTGTACTACTGTAAGATTATATTTGACTTTTTTTGTATGTCAAAATTTCGGTGCCAAAAAGTTATAGAAACCCTTTAAAAAAAGCCATTTGCGACACTTAGTACACAGGGTCCTTAATCTTCCTGCTCACCTCATACAATAGTGGTAGCCTTCAGTTATCTTGGGAGCCTTTCATGCAAGAAACTATCAAATGACAGTGCAGCTGCTGACTGCTCAGACAAGAAGCCCAGACAGTAAATCGGTCCAAAGTTCAAGCACACAAAATACAGTAGTCATTTTGAAATGTACAGAAACCAAATAATATATCTGGTCTGCTCTCTGGTTCTGTTTAAAGACGTGCATTATGGGATCTGTGATCCTAATTGTTTGAGGCATTGGTGTTTGCAGTTTTATATATCAAGTATAATAGTTTATGCTCCCTTACCTTTCCCTCGTGCTTTTACCTTCTGGCTACAGTATAAAGAATTATGTAATTTTTGGGCAAGTCTCTAGATGCTGTCTTTTCCAAATACTAACATTTTAGTTGTAATCAATTTTTCAAATGTTTGGTTAAAATGATGTAAATTAGTAATAGGTTAGAGGTTGCTCATAAATGTTTATTTTATTTTCCACTGGAGGAGTCTTATTTAAAGTTTTCTTTTTCCTCATCAGTCCCACAGTATTCTCCGATTAAAAAAAAAAAAAAACATGCCTAGAAATGTGTTTTTCTGTTGACTGTATCACATGTTCTGTAAGAAATTACATTACCAAACACAAATCATCAATGAGAAACAGAGATCCAAACAATCTGACAGCAAAGGAGTTTTTGCACGTCATAGTTTCCTACCTAAATTATAGTTAACTCAAACAAAAAAAGGTTTATTTGTACATAAAGCATCAATAAAAATGTAACCCTACCTCAAACGTTTTGGTTGCAGCAGCAAATGAAGATTACTGCAGCTGTAATAGGAAATAACTGAAGTAATAGTTAAGTTATTGTATTATATAAAGATATAATACTATAGTAATATATATATATATAGATATATATAGATATATAGATATAGATATAAAAATACAACACTACATTTCCTTTACACGTGCAGTAATCGTCATTGCGCTTGGCAACCAAAAGGTTTGAGCATATTATATATATATATATATATATATATATAGTTAATATATATATCATATATTGCAGCTAAACTAGTACTTAGTATTATGTGATAACAATTATGTCATAGGACAAAGCTTTTGAGAGTTCTCCTATCTCTCGTCATTCAGCAATACTGGTGTAACAAGAAACTCATGGCTAAAACAGAGATGTGGAAAGCAGAAAAAAAACCAGCGTGTTGATAAGGTAGGTGAAGGGAAGGGAGAAGGGATTTGAAAGAAAGGTGCATAAAACACGCTGGAGGGAAAGGGGGATGCTGTGTGTGTAGGGGGGGGGGTGGGGGGGAGTTTGGGTAAGGACATTGCAGATAACAGACATGATGATTACAGACAATTGTATAGTGTGTGAATTACCCCCATATCCACATTAAGCACCTCTGTTTTTGTGTCAGTCTTTCGCGAGCTCAAATGTTTCCGTTCTTGGGTGCGTTTAACCTTCCAATTGAGGATTTTGATGTTTAAATTATATGGAAGAATGATCTTCAGTGAGAATGAATGTCCCCTGTGTGAGCAGTATCTTCCTTCTTCATGGTGTTGTATGATGGTCTGTGCAATTCTTCTACCTTGAAGTTTTTTGGCTGGTTTCACCAATTTAGCATCCTTGGTCACTATTGTTCCATTGATCATAATATATCATCACAATTCCTGGATGTGCAGCAGTATAGTCCTTTAAACATTGAGTGTTCCATGGTTGTGACTAGCTGTGGGAACTTGGCATATATGTTTGCAGAGTTTGCAACGTGTTGTTGCACGGTTTTGTGCCATTAATAGTGTCTCTAAGTTTTTTTTGCTTTCCAAACCTCTGTTTTAGCTATGGATTTCTTAGTAAACCATTATTGCTGACCTGACGAACAGATGAGAACTCTCGAAAGCTTGTCCTATAACATAAATTGTTAGTCCAAATAAAAAAGGTATCACCTATTACTAAAGTACTCATTTATTTTGCACTGGACTAACACGGCTCTTTCCGTTTTATATAATATATAATATATACAGTGCTTGACCAACACCAAAATCTCTCGCCGACCCAAAAAATCTACTTCACACTAGGTCCCAGCCCCCTAGTCTCCCGCCCCTACCCCCGCCCAGTCCCGCCCCCAGCCACGCATAGGGAAAAAAAGCATATGTAAATACATTGAATAAATTCCTAGTAAACAGCGTTTGTGTGGGTTGATATTGTATTACATTATACGACAATTAGTCCTTGTGTGTGTGTGTGTGTGTTTTGTTTATAATAATGGCAATTCTAGAAAAAAAATGCCAGATTGTGCCAGGTAACTCATTTCCCGCAATGTTTTATACATTGGAGGGGAGGTGTTCGTTAACCTGTCTTCTGGGTTCGGGGGGTTCGATTTTCCTGTGAATCTTGAGTCAGATCTGAGTAATCCGTAGGGTTAAGAGATTCAGTATATATCTGGCAGTTCCGATATCGCAATCCAGAGTGTGAAGATTTGTGGGGGGGATAGAGCGAGAGTGGTGTGGGAGGAAGATGAGAGGAGGCATCGTTTGGGAAAAGCGCGATCGAGCAGATGAGTGGGGCAGCGATAGTGGCGCTGCAGCGATGACGAGCGCGCGAGCGCTCGGCCGGAGCGACCGCGCGCGCCGCGCGCGAGCGCGCGCGTGCGTGCGGTAAGCGTTCGCGCTGCGCGCGCAGCCGCGCTCGCCGCGCCCGCCAGCCGCAGACTCCGCGCGCTCTCGCGCGCGCTCGCGCGCGCGCCTCGCGCGCTCTGCGCTGCGCGCGGGGGCGCGCGCGCAGTGGTCGAGCGCCCGCGTTGGGCGTTGCGCGGCTGCGTGGGGCGGCGCGCGCGCGTGGGCTCGCGCGCGCGTGGGCTCGAATCGTCGGGCAGAGCGTTGGACGCCCGATCAGTGCGCGTGCGTCGCGTGCTGGGCTCCCACGCCCGACGCACCCGCAGACGCGGCCGGTGGCGGCAGCTCGCGTGTGGCCGCGCGCGCGCTTCGGGCGCGAGCGCGCGTTTGGGCGCGCGCTCCGCGTGGCGCGCCGACGCAGCGCGTGCGGCGCGCCGCGCGTGGGCGTGCGACGCGCTAGGGGGCGTCGCGCGCGCGTGGAGCGCGTGGGCGCGCGTGGGCGCCGCAGCGTCTGGCTCGTGGAGCAGCGTGGGGCGCTGGTGAGAGATGGGGTGAAAACGACGACAAGACCGCGCGCAGTTTGCGAGCCCCGCTCGCGCCGAAAGCGCGGCCCGAGAATAGTGGGAGAGACAGAGAGAGGTTTGGTAGACGAACAGAGAGAGAGAGTTGGAGATACAGGATAGCGAGTGGAGAGCAGCACGAGAGAGAGAGTGGGAGAGACAACAGAGAGAGCAGGTGGGGAGAGCCCATGGACAGAGAGTGGAGAGAACCAGAACAGAGAGTGGGAGAGCCCCAAGACAAGAGAGAGAGTGGATAGAGGACAAGAGCGAAGGTGGGATAGACAAGAGAGGAGGGAGTGAGTGGGTAGAGACAGAGACTCAGAGATTTGGAGAGACATAACATTAGAGAGATTTGGGGGAGACCAGAGAAGAGTGTAGATAGAACCTAAGGACGAATATAGTTTGTATCTACAGGGGAGAAAAATTATGGTAGATGAGAATAGAGGCGGAGGAGGTGGGATAGACAAGAGAGAAGAGTTGGGATGAAGACATAGAGAGAGTGGGAGAGAATCAAAGGATGATTGGGAGAGACATAGGAAGAGATTGGAGAGACAAGACTAGATTGTGAGGAGAGACATAGACATAGAGTGGTATCCGTACAGAGACCAGAGGAGAGTGGGGAGAGACAGAGAGAGAGTTGGAAGAACGGAGAAGAAGTGGGGAGGAGACCAGAGAGAGTGGGCTATGGACAAGAGGAACCACGAGAGTGAGACAGAGAGAGGGGAACAGAGAGAGAGTGTAGAGACAGAGACAGAGATTGGGGATGTAAGTGACAAGACGATGTAAGTGAGAGACTGTAGCGAAGAAAGAGATGGGTAGATACGCTTGAGATAAGATTTGGGAGAGAACAAAGTAGGAGATAATATATTTGTTGAGAGACAGCTCAGAGAGCGATTGGAGAACATCTATGATAGAGTTGGCTAGAACGAGTTGTAGATTACATATAATGAGAAAGAGGAGATTGGAGAGAGAGAGTGGGAGAGGCAGACAGGGACAGACATAGGATAGAACATATAATAGACAGATACAGAAGAACGGTCAACAAGAGGGCATGGCTTGAGGAGTACGTCTTCCGTGGTCGTACGTCTAGTACCGTGTACGTTGTCGCTGCGATCTAAACTGGTCACCGCGGCCTTGGATTTGATGTATTCAGCCGACGCAGTGCTCTGAATAACGACTTGGCGCTCGTCTGACAATATCCAGCGTCCTCAGCACACGCCGCACGTGGCCTGCGGGACGCTCCTGTTAACTCACCCCGCCCGGTCGATGGGTCAAGGGGTGGGATTGGAGCATCTCATTGAGTATGCAGGGGCATCAAGCGCGAGCGTCCGCACGTCTCTAGCGCAGACCTGTCCTTCTATGTACTCCTTGATTACGGGCCCAGAAATGAGACAAATAGGTGCGAGAGCCAGATAAGGAAGACCAGATATGAGATACAATATAGAAAGAGAGACATATAGAGAGTAATTAGACAAGAGAGAGAACAGAGACAACAGAGGATACGGAGACAGAGGAGAAGCCAGGGAGATAACAGAGATAGCAGAGACATGAGAAGCAAGACGTGTGCGTGATGGCGCGCGGGAAGAAGAGGTCGCGTAGGAGAGAGAACAGATAGAGATATACACTAGTATACAGATATTAGCCGATAGGATAGAGACAGAAGATATATAAGAGACATAGAGATAGCGGCAAACCATAAATATATACGATAGACAGAGATATAGGAACAGACGATATATATAGAGTACAGAAACAGAGGGTACGAGAGAGGGGAGATGACACAATTAATAACGATGAAAACATAGAAGGGTATATACGGTATATAAAAAATACCTAGGATGATAGATGAACTAGATAGATGAGATAAGACAAGAGATAGAACATATAGAAGAGAGATAGACATATATATATTAGATGAACCTATATATATACACACACACCGAAAAAGATATACACACAGGAAAAAGAGAAAATAGATGAGTAAACACACACGATAAAAATATAATATACACAACATAAAAATAGATAACACAGGAATGACACATATGCAAATATATACACACACAGAACCAAGTAGTGAGACACCCACCCCATAACATATATACTCACACCAGTAAAATTATATACAACAACAAACACATAAGAAAGTACAGAAAAAATGAGATCACGTCTGCATAAAATAAAAAGACAATCAAAAACAAAATACGATCAAAATCTATACAGCATTGCCACACAAAAAATAATATACCAACATAAAAATATAGACACCATAAAAATCTATACACACTATAAAAATATAGATCAACATAAAAGAGTTCGGAAGTAGGCACCTACAAAATATAATACAACCTAAAAAATATTACACCCTAAAATGTCAAACACACAAAAATTATACACAACAAAAATTATGTTACAGCACAAAAATGAATACACACAAATGATGACTACAGCAAAGTCAAAAAATGAGATACACAAAACAACAAAATAGACACACACACACATTGAAATCAAGCACTCACACTACACATATATATTAGAAATACAAATACAAAAAGATATATAGTCGAGTTCTACACAAAAAGGGAGTTAGGGCTACAGGTTAGAATGTCGATAGTATCTACACAGTGGTGAGAGTGTCACACTCACGGCACACACACTCACTCGTCACTCACGAAAAATCAGACACAAAGTCACGATTACACGCATATCCGATGCAGATACACCCTACGCAGACACTCACTCAGAAGACTCACCTACCCACTACATCAGAGACACCACACACGACACACAGACAACACTCACACTACAGGTCACAACAATACAGTTCACACAGACAGCACCAGACGACACACAGCACCACTGACAGAACACACAGTCACACTGATCAGACCACACATGCACACTGACTATAACATACTCACATACAACAGCACACTGTGAACACTACACAGACAAACCCAAGTCACACACCGGCACACTACATAGGAACACATACACACATTCACCCTCACATACAACAGGGCACACTTGACATACCACAGTCACACTGACATGACAGACACGAGCACACTCACAGCACACAGCACACTTGACAGACACCACGCCACACTGAAGCACAACACACAGCCACACTGAAACAGGCCACACTGCAACACTACAGCAGGCACATGACAGCACACAGCACACTGACATACACACTCACAGACACACAGGCACATCACAGTACACACCGAGCTACACTCACAGACACACGCACACTGCAGAACACAGGCACACTGGACATCTACACACACAGGACACCTGACAGACAACAGATTGCACACTCAACAGACACACATGTCACAGGCACATGACAGACACACAGGCACACTGACAGAACCAGTAGCACACTGACAGACACACGCACACTCACAGAACATACACCAGGCCCAACACAAGACACACACACATGGCACAGACACACAGGGCACACGTACAGACACACAGGCACACCACGAACTGCACACGATACAGCACACTAGCCACACCAAGGGCATCACGAAGACGACAACCACAGCACACTGACAGACCAAACCAGCTGCCACACTCACAGACAAAACACGGACACGAACACACAGGCCACACTGTTACAGACACACAGGAAACTGACGACATGCCAGCACAATCAAAGACACCTGACAGGACACGCAGACACTCACAGCGCACATCCATGAATAAGATGCACACTGAGCGACACATAGCAATTCACAGACACACGGCCACACTCACAACTCACAGGCGACACTCAGGTCTTGCACTCAAGCACTACACCGGTAGCTCCCTGCAGCAGTGGGGTCTCCTCACGTGCAGTGGGCCCTCCACATGGGCTGGGGTGCCTCTCCAGACATGTTGACACACAGAGCCAGCGGGGGCCTCAGCAGGGCAGCAGGATCAGTGTCGCCCCCCAACATACCAAAACCCCAAAACACCCCACAAAACCCCCACTCCAACCAATAAAACAACAAAAACACCCCACACACCAACAAAGCAACGGAGCCAAACACACAAACCCAAAACACGAATCGGGGAAAGGTCGCACGACGCCGCAGCAAGCACCGTCCCCGTAAGTGAAACTCCCCTGACGAGACACGGGAACCAACACCGAGGCAGCAAGCGAGGATCGGGTCGAGGTGGATTAAATAACAGGGGGAGATCAAAAACCTCGGTCATAAGAGGCCTATACGTCGCAAGGATGCTCTGAATCATACGGGGAACTGAGGTTGTCACTTCCCCTCCTTGTCCCATCGTTGGGGAGCTGAGGGGTGTGGAGGGAGGCTGGATGCGGCAGCAAGGCTGCTTGTTTGGGCTTTCCCCCTCCGTCCCCGTGGGAGCGGAAGGGGTGAGGGTGTGAGGGGGGGGTGCTGGGTTTGCGCGCGGGGCTTGGTTTGGGGCTTCCCCCGTCCGTCCCACTGTGGGGAGTGGGGGGGGGGGGGGGGTGAGGGATGCGGGGAGATCAATCTGGGTTGCTGGAGGTGAACAGCAGCGCAATGGAGGACACACTCTGCTTGCCCTTGTGACGCAACACAGCACACTCACAGACACCGATGCACACATCACGATCCACACAGTCACATGTGACAGACAGCACAGACACACTGACAACCACACTGACACACTCACAACACAAAGGCCACTCGAACATACACACAGGCGCCTCCCCAGACACACAGGCACACTCAGACACACGGCACACTGACATCACACACACATCACTGACGACACACAGGCACCTGACAATCAGGCACACTGACACACACAGCACCTGACAGACGACACGCACACTGACAGACCACGCACAGCTACGACACACAGTCACACTCACAGACACACAGCACACTCACAACAGACAGCACACTTGACGACACACACAAGTCACACTGACAGACAGACACACGGCACACTACGACACACACCACACGACATCACACACACTCACACAGACAGACACACATAGCAAACACTGAGACACACCATTCACACTGACAGACACAGGCACACTGACACACATCCCATACGACTGACGCACAACAGCACAACGTACAGACCAACAGGCAACTACAGGACACACAGCAACACTACACAGACACACACAGGCACACACAGTCACACTGACAACACAGACAGGCAAACACTGACAGACACACATGCAGACACACAGCCACTACTAGACCAGCACAGTCACACTCACGACAGACACACCATGCACACGACGCACACAAACACACAACACAAGCACACTGACAACAGCACCAGGCCACGACTGACAAACAATGGCCTGCCACACACGACACAGCTACAGCACACCTGAAGCACACACAGAACGCTTCACAGACAACCATGACAGACACACAGGCACACTGATGACACAAGGACTGACGCCACAGGCACCTCACAGACACACAGGCACACAGAACATACACAACAAAAGACACAGCACCGACAGGACACACCTACAGTACACACAGAAGGTACAGACACAGACTGGCAGACACAACAGCACACTGGCAGACACAAGGACACCACCTCACAGACACACAGGCAACACTGACAGGGAACACAAGCACACTGACGCGACACAACACAGGCCAAACACAGACAGACACTGGACACCAAACACATGCACATGACATACACACTGGCCACACGTACAGACACACAGTCACAACTACGACACACTGAACACTGACGACACACAGTTAACAGAAGACATCACACCACAGCCACAGCACACAGCACACCAAACACATCACGAAACTCAGTCTGATCACCACAGGCTCACGGGCCCCCTGGCAGCAGTGGGGTCTCTGCAAACGAGGCATGCCAATGCCATACCAAAGGCTGGGTGCCTCTACTCCAAGACATGGGACACACAGTCGTCATCTGTGCCTTCAGCTCAGCATTGCAGCGAGGTCCCACACCCTATCCCCAAACAACGGGTCCGACGCGTGGCCAGGCAGATGCGCTCCCCGGACAAAACCCCGGGCACAATGCTCAAGCGAATAAGGGGCGAGGTGAATTAGGGGGAGATCATGGCAGGAGCGGACCTCCCCGGGGGAAGCGGAGGAAAGGCGGTGTGGGATCTGGACGTCAACGCCTTGTTTATGGTCTTTCCCCTCCCCTTACCGTCCACCACCGTTGAGGGACAGAGGGGGAAGGTTGTGGGGGGGGGGGATGAACTGGGTTCGCGCGTGGGCTGTGTTTGGGCTATCCCCCTGTCCCACGTGATGGAGGGAGGGGGGGAGGGATGCGGGGGATTTCTGGGTTCTGGGGGGAACAGGCAGCACAAATGGCAGGACACTCTCGGCTTGCCCGTGCACGCGCGCCGGGACCACAGGAAACGCCGCCAGTTTTTTTAAACTTTTTTTTTTTTATATAAATTGGCATAAACATAACCAGCACCCGCCGGGCCCCCCCTGACTCACGGGAGTAGATCAGGGTGATGGAGAATCAAGGGGGAGGAGATCAGGGGAAGGGGCTCTTCCCCGCGTTAACCCAATCAGGGAGTGGGATTATTATTTATTTAAAAAAAAAAAATTTGGCAGAGCAGGGGAATTCATAAGCTCAGCACAGTCGCATCTCTAAATCCACTCGTGCAACGGGCCACTGGTTTATCATTATTTGTCGAGCACTGTATATTATAATATATATATATAATATATAAGATATATAAATCATATAAAAAAAATGAATAGATCATAAACCCTCCTGTGGCTAAAATATAAGGTTTACGATACACTATCTCTTCTTCCGGCGGTGAACAATGAATAAAGCAAGAGAGGTTTTTACTTTAAAACAGTGCATTTGGAATGTATCTGTGACTGAAGCCTATCCCTCCCCCCTGTGCAGTATGCAATTTATGACTTAAGGTGTTAAATGGTCCCTGAATGTTAGTGATGTAAGTAAGAGTATGTGTGTGTATGTATGTTTGTGTGTGTGTGTGTGTAAATATACATTTATAAAGTGCCCATAGTGTATACAGCGCTTTACAAAAGGTGTGTGTGGAGTGGAAGTGTATACCAATGGTGTGGGTAGGTGTGGAAATGTAAGAGGGTTTGGCATTACTAAAAGTGTGCGTAGATACTATGGGGTACCTATTGATATATAGGGATGGAAGTACATAGAATATTTTTATGTGAAAGAGACAGCTGTGCGTGCATTCATATAGTGCAGTACAGTGGCGGCCGAGCTGAGTCTTCTGCGGCCGCCACTGCAATCCGGTCACTGTGGCGCCGGTCACACGTTCCGCCGGCATCCCCAGGTAAGGGGACATGGGACAGGGGAATGGAGGGGAGATGCGGGAATAAGGGGAGCAGAGGCAGCCAGAGGGTCGCGAGGGGAGGGGAAGACGCGCGGAGCTGCCGAAGCAGTGGCGGAGCAGCCAAGCAGCCAGGGGGTCGCGAGGGGAAGGGAAGATACGGCTGAGCGCGGCCAAGTTCGGCGCCAGCCAAAAAAAAGACCCGGAAAATTACAGGCATTTGTAAGATTGAAGTTGGCCGTAGCAGTATGTATAGACATGGCCTTTAGTACTCATGGGAAGAGAGTTCTCTTGTGTCAGGGTAGTAACCCATGAAACTTCGGTCTCAGTTTAGGCAACCGCTAAGTGTCCCGAACAGATGCATACATTTGTATTCATGCAACGTCTCTCTTTCGGTGTTCTAAGATTACCTTTGATTATGGCCACCTTCAGATCGTTCATATTATGGCCAGAGTAAGAGAAATGTTAGCAGACAGGACTGTCTTTTGTTCTGCATGTGATGCAGATTCAGTCTCTTGTTTAGTCCCTGTCCCGTCTCACCTACAGTGTGTAGTAGCAGCCCCCAGGGCATTTCATCCACAATGAAGTACACGACATTGCTGGAGGAACAGGTGAACCTTCCTCTGATTTTGTTCTCCAGATTCCTGTGTGGTATTTGTATTGTGCCCACTGTGTGGAGCATTGCGCAGGTTTTGCATCTTGCGTACTGGCATGGTCTTTATATATTATATTTTAGCAATACAATAATGTTAGGAAGTGCAAAATCTATGGTAGAAATTAATGAGACTACATAAAATATGGAGTTAAAATGTGTCACCTAAAACATTTACAATTTAGATTTTGAATTGAAAAATGGCCATTGTATCTTAACATCTTTTTTTGTTTTTATTTTATGTACAGAGCAGTACAATTTTAATCCAGTCTTGTTTACTTTCATAATGGCAACCTATTCAGTCATACTGTAACTTCATGAGCTTGAAAACAAAATGGTTGAGTGCAATGTTTCGATTGTGAAACATTTATAAATGTCAAATCACTAATTGAGCTGGAATGCATATGCTTTTCACAAGCGCACTCCAGGTACATCACTGGATTATGTGCCTAGATTGCCAGTAAAGAGTTATCATTACTATTTTTTCCATGACCTGTAATTATATAAAACATAATATTACTAGAACCAGAGGTACTCCTGATGTTACTGTATATCTGTTGAAAAATAAGAAAATATTGCAGCTTTAAAAGAGAAATCTACTCTAAAGGGCCAATTCTTATAGCTTCGACAAGTGACTTATTGTCAGGACTCGGGGCACACGCTGCCCTCGGCGCTGCCCTTCCCTACCTGTACCGCTGGCTGCGACCTCCTCCGTTCCTGCTGGGCCCATTCCTGCGTCCCTCCTGCGGCTCGCATGCAGGCCGCCGACGCCGGACTCACGGCTGCTCCGCTTACAGGGCACACGCCGCGCAACTTAATTTATGCACTGCATCAGCCGGGTAACTCCGCCCCTCGGCCATCTCCGCTCTCAGGCTCAGCTCCTCCCACCATCCTCCGGCAACAAACCAGGTCATTAAACCCTACCCTATCAAAAAGGGCTCCAGGCGTGCCTCTGCTCCGCCTCTTCCTCCCATTGGTCCTTCTCACTTTATAACCCTGGTGATTCTTCTCCAGCCTCGCTCTGCATAGTTTGTCTGCCTTGTGCTGTTACTCACTGTGCCTAGCTCTCTCTCTGTTTCAGCTTCGTACCGAATCGGCTTGTCTTCCTCCCCACTCTGGCTCTACGATCTCGGCTTCCACACGACCACCACTTACCTCTCGGACCCCTTGATCTCGGCACCTGGACCCCTACTTCCCGGAACTCTGTAATCCTCGACCTCTGGCTTCGGACCTTACTACGGCACCTTCTCTATGCCCGGATCTGGCAAGTACTCTACCTACCCTGGTACCCCTGGCTTTGTCCACGCAACCAATCCACACTCCGTGCACGCTCTCACTACTGCGGGTGCGTGGTTACTCACTTTCCACCTCAGTATTGGGGGTTAGTCTGGTCTGCGGGCAGAACAGCGTGACACTTATCGAGCATTTTGAGCACTTTTCGTACGAGTTTGCTAGTGTAGTTATTCAGAAAGCTTTGATAACTTAACCAAACACACTCAAGAAGTGCTACTCCCAGATCGGTAGGCTCCCACTCAGACAAACCATGCAGGAGCACAAAAAAATATCAAACTCCCAATTTTTTTTTAAATTAGCTATTCTAGTAGCTCTGAGATGCACATTGCGGCTGCAACTCACAAGCAACTTGTAGGTTTTAAACTTGCCACCTCAATAGTGACAAGATGGGATTTGCGATGAGACTATGAAGAAAAAATGTATTTTTACTGCATTGGATTGAACCTGGGTGTCTCCGGTGCAGACACATACCAGTATTAATACCAGCTCCGGTGACCCCCTGCCACACTTGTCCTCATCACCATCCTCTTCGTCCTCCGTGAGCAGCCACATTAAAATAAAAAAAGAACGTAACCTCTATCCTAAATAAGGGGTTAACACTCCCTGATACTCACCCAGGAGGCCTAACCACCCTCTCAGGGGAAATTACCCACGCCCACCCCCTCTACCCTCATCACCGCACATACAAATGGGCAAAGGTACTAGTAGCCAAAAGTGTCTAATAGCCCTTTGGCCCATTTGTTTGCAAAACAAAAGAAATTCACAATAAAATAACATTGGCATAACAGTACTCTTGGTAAATCACAATATGGGCATGGATTGCCACAATGTCAATGAATTGGCAACCTACAAAAAAAGAACCACAAAATAAAATACATTAAATTTAAATAAAAACAGGCATTGGAAAATAAAACACTTGATGGTGACTGTGGTAAACCATGCCTACAATATGGGCATACATTGCCACTATAGCAATGAATGGTCAAGCTAAAAAAAAAAAACATAACAAAAAAATACAATTGCAATTAAATATAAAACCACAAACAGAATATACAGCTCACTAGAGTAATTATGTAATTGCGTATTTGAATGTGCCCATAGACGCCTAGTGTGGCGTTGGGTGCAACTGATGAGCTGGTAATGGTATGTTTGCAAAAATTAGATTAGGGGCGAATCTCCGTGTAGGGAAACGCGTAGGGCGTTCGGCGTGGTGACGTCATCAGGGAGGGACTGATGGGAGCCGGGTATCGTTGATGCATTGTATCTCTGATTCGATTGCCACAGATTTATTTCTCTTAGCTACTGCTTACCTTTGCTGCTGGCTATCACACGGTGTATGTTGTACATGGTAATTGGAGTCTCGGCACCAGTCTGCACCACCGAGTGCTACCTTTTGTGATTTGTGTATTATGGCAGAGTGCCGTGCATTGGATACATTGTATTATTAGCATTGATAGACCGCTGAGTGCTACCAATATGATCTGTGTATGACGGCTGAGTCCTATACATTTGGTACATTATCAATGCTGATGAAACAGACATAGATTGCATCTTTACACACCACAGTTATATTCAAGTGCTAGTTCAATTTATTGCAGCAGTGTGCTGAGCTATATTGTACCCCAGTACTATTGTATTCAGTTGCAGCTATATTAATTGATCATATGCTGTGTATATTATTGTCATCTTGCGTAGAGTCAATCCACGTACAACCAACCTGTGATTGTGTTGTACCTACAGTGTAGACATTATGTTTCAGTGATTCAGTACATGAATACATTATTACGGATATATCACTGTCAGGTGCTACACCAAACAATCATAGGTTGGCTTGATCGGTATGTTACGCTGGATGCCGCTCAACATATGTATGACAGCAAGTGATGCTATAGTTAATTAGTGGTGGCCATCCTGAGATTCTATGCCCTATCATAAATAGGTGACTCTAGGTGTTCATTTAGCGCATTGTGCCTTGTTCAATCTGAGGTTAATTTCATCTATGCTATACACCTTGAGCTCAACCCTACCTTCCCATCACCCTCCCTTTATAATTACATTGTGTGTTTATAATTATCACTTTGCATGTAGATTTTATATTAGCTAGACACCAATTAAATGTTAAGTTTTAACCGCCCCGGAGTGCATTTGACAAATGAGCTACTAGTTAGAGTGTTGAGGTGTCAATACACTTCTATTCTCTAATTTTTGCAAACAATTAAATATAAACAAGCATTTGCCAAAAAAATGCATTGATTGTCATTGTGCTTAGCTACTGTATACTCAGAAAGGGGCGGAGATTCACCTACTATGGCACCTGGTTTATGGGGGGTGGAGGGGGTAGGTGATGGGGTTAGTTGCCCTAAGGTGGATTGTTAGGCCTCTATTGGGGTTAGTGGAAGTGGTTGAGCCTTTCATTACCATAGCGGTTACTACCGGTAAGGTAATGAAGGGGTTAACCCCTCCGGTAACCATCCCGGTAGGCCTAACCACCGACCTGGGGCAACAAACCTCGTACCCACACCCTCTACCCCCAATAAACCAGGTACTCTGGCTTAACCCTTTCATTTCCTTAGTGGCTAGACGCTAAGGTAATGAAGCTGCTTTTATTTTATTTTGATAACACAGTATTGAAACAGGGGCTCTCCAGAGCTGAATCTCATTAATTTCAGCCTCTGGGACTCTCTGTTTCCCAAGTTACAGGCCCTGTTATAGGGTGCCGGTAACCCCTTGCTTTGTTTAAATGTTTAAATGTCCGGGCACGTGGGGCATGACGTGATGAATGCGATTCAGCTCCGGAGACCCCTTGCATCAATACTGTGTGATTAAAATAAAATAAAAGCTGTGCGTCACCTATTAGAGGCGCAGGTAGAGTGACTGATTCAGTCTCACTCTTAGTGTGCTTCTCTTACAGAAAGGTGCAGCCCATTAGACATCACACAGAGTGAGTGGTCAAGGTCATAAATTTACATCAGGCAGTCAGGTGATACAACTCTTTTCAGTCTATATTGATGATTTACTTACAGTACAGCGTGTAAGGCAGCTTGAATGCACATGTATGTGGGTAACACAATATTATATGCACACAGACCAACATCTCTGACTTTGGACACGTACTACAATATGACTTTTCAAGACTTGAAAAGTGGATTTCCCAAAATAAACGGTCTTTAAACACTAACAAAACTGTAATGATGGTATTTAGTACTAAGTTTAAAAGTCTAAAGCTATGGCAAAAGCTATCAACGACAGAGCTACAGTATGTATCAGAACCAACTCTAATAGCATTCTAGACCCCAGTCACTAGTTTTAATGCCAAACTAGGTGTACTTTACAGGAATAAATCCTCCCTAAGCCAGCTGATCAGAAAGTGCATTCCAATTATAGACTATTTGGACACAGTATATGGTACACAAACTCCTCTTAGCAAAATAGACACCTTCTAAAAATCAATATGCTGCTCTGTCCTACAATGTAACTATAACACACATCACTGCGAAATGCTCAAAAACAAGATTGGCCATCCGTTGAGTGTCACGATGGACGCACTTATTAACACATTTATATTTTGTGGATCCCAATTGAGCAGAACAAGTTGAGCAAAATAAACTGAGATTTATTCCCTTGATAGGCAAACACACGACAACTGCAGAATACACTTAATAATTACACTTACTGGTATAGGAACAGGGGATAATGTCCAGAAAGGGGCAAAGCACCAGAAGATTGTCTTTTAAAATGTAGTCCTTTTGCAAGGGCATAAATTGCCAGCCCAATCCTTCTGTGAATGTGCAAAGTCTTTTCTGGTCCGTTGGGGTTAATCAGATAACCCCCAGCAATCACAGTGTCCTAACACAGAGTTGTGTCCTTGGTTTCCGATGTAATAAGACTCTTTGCGTTCCAGGAATGTGCTGCTGCTCTTCTCTGCTATGAGAAGCGAGTTCGAACTCCGCTCACATGGTAGAATGAAAAACGAAAGACAATGGGAATAGCCTGGGTGGGATGTATATAGGATTTGGAAGCCTATCGCCAACATACCCACCCAATCCCCATAGTGGGAAAGTAATCATTCCCCAATCACCTACTTGCCCACAGTTTGGAGAGTAGGCACTAGGGATTTCCTGTTCACACAGAGCATGTGCGACAACGCCCCCTTGGCTACTTAGCATAGATGCACTCCCCTCTTTACCTGGCCCCTCTCAGGCTGGAAGGGGGAAACACAGGGTGTGAGCCAGCACAAATGGTCAACAGAATTTCCTATTTAGCATCCATCTGGCCAATTAACACCCCCTTACTCTGCGTCTTTTGATATGCAACTTCCAGAGAGACTTACAGGCGTGGGCCCAGCAGGCTAGCTTTGAAGCTTACATAGGCAATTGACCCAGCTCATAGGTGTCAAAACATTTGGTACTTGTGTGCATTTTAATGACAGGAGAAAAAAAACCTCATCCTGCTTGTCTCTTAAAACCTGCAGCAAAAATACACTTTATTGATCAGACCTGGTCCCCTTATTTCACAATTATATTTTTCATACTGTATGTGTGTGCTTGGGATGTACTATACTGCAAGCACATACAATCCTGCAAAATGGGGACAATAAGGGACAGAGGGAAAAATAAGACATGTACAGTGCATGAAAAATTAACCCCTTCATCCCCAATACGAAATAGGGGTAACCAACCGAGCACACTGCCTTTATTAATGCGCTGATTACCCCCATTTTCTTCACATTGAGTCCAGACGCAAAGTCCATTTTTTCTGTCTTGCCTTCAAATACTTTCTGGACAAGCTACCCATCTATCTGAACACGCTCCACATCCTTACCACACGAAGCTCTTATCTGAGATCTTACTCCAAAATACTATTCATGGTCCCAAGGTTCAACATAGAATTCAGTCCTTCCTTCTTCTCTTATCATGCACCTCACAACAGGAAAAATCTACTAGAAAATCTAAAAGACGCCACAAGATTTTTTAAAACTTCAGCTGTCTCACATTTGAATCTGATAAGTAACTGTTACATACTCCCATATGTCCATAACATACAGTATATTATCTTTAACTGTTCATGAAAAGTCTTTATATATAATGTATAACTCTGTTAATTTAATGTAACCATGTGTTGTTATCATAACTCTGTGCCCAGGACACACAGTACTTGAAAACCAGAGGTAACTCTCAATTGAAATGTTACTTCCTGGTAAAACATTCTATAAATAAATAATGGTCAAATAATCTTTTTTTTTTCCATGATTTACTAATGGTTTGAATTGTATTTATTTGTTCTTATTCATTGCTTTTGAACATAATTAGTCTTCAATAACTAATAGCCAGAGCATGTTTGATTTATTAAATAATTCACTGGAGTACTAGTAGTAACTAAGTAGTAATTTAATTAATCTACTACTATGACTAGTAGTTCTAACTGTTGTCATTTAATATGTCTATTTATCATTAATTAAATAATATGCAATTTGGCATATTGCATATTAAATTCTATTATTAAAGACTATGAACACAATCTTGAGATATAAAAAAAATCATGAAAATGTAATATGCAACAATATATTGTTTATATTATCTATGTTGTTGATTGTTGATAAAGGAAAATAGATGCAATTTGATATATTGCATATGAATTGGAAACAAATACTACACTGACTTGCAATCAAGAGAATAGTGATTACTGTAATGTAATAAATAAACAGTTTCATAAAATGATTAACTATGTCTATAATCATTGATAAGATCGATTTTAATTTATCAATCGTTATGTGATTTCAACAATGGTTGCGTTATTGTATGGCCTTTGGCTCAAATTCATAATCATCCAATATATCAAATGTGGAAACATTCAAATGATAAATAGATTATATTTTGTCAATTGTATTTAAATTGTAAACAAAGGCAAATAACACAGCTTTGAAATCTACAGTATAACCATTATCTATCTAATGTAATAATTAATGACAGAGTCATCATACTTATCAAGTGTCTATGAGTGTTGATAAATTAAAATATATCCAATTACATTATTTAATAGCAACAATGGCAGAATTATTGTATGTCCTTTGTTTCAAAATCTTAATTATCTAACATGCATACCAAATTGTGGAGACTTAAAATGTATAGAGATGCAATTAGGCATATTACACATGAATTTGAAACATAGGTCAATAACACAGCCTTGAAATAAATAAATGCACCTGATCTCAGACATGCTATTAGAGAGTGTTGGGGTTCCTTGCAATGCATCTGATCTCAGACAGGCTATTAGGGCCTCATGCAGAGAGCATCGTTATTTCGAAATTCGCCATTTTTTGTACAATTTCGCGCAGAAACCGGCAGAAAATGGCGAGTTACGAAAAACGCGCCATTTTGTTTTTTCTATTGCTAAAACTCGCCTCGCGGCTGGCGAGAACCTCCATCTCGCCATTTTTAAAACTCTCCGAATGCAGAGAGGTGCGAACGGCATGTAGCGGCTGTTCGCGCCAAGAAAATGGCGCGATTCTCGCATTTTTGCCGCGCCAGGAAAAGATGGCAAGATGGCGCTCGCCGCCTATAGTAAAGGGGAAAAAAAAGGCGCGAATTTGTTTTTACACGTTTCTGAAGCGCGCATCTCGCCAATTTAAACTCGCCACACGCATCCATGTTAAACATAGCAGAATTCGCACTTTTCTGCATATGGAGAATAAAACTCTCCAAAAAAGCTACTTTTTATGAAATTCGCCAATTTTAAAATTCTATGCTCTCTGCATGAGGCCCTTAGAGAGGGTTGGGGTTACTCATTTTTTCACAATATAATTATAGGATTTCTTAACCAAAAAGAAGGTTGAAAACACTGTCCTAAAACAACTCCACTCCAATAGGAAACGATTGTTCATTATGATGTTAGATTTTACACAATCAATTATGATGGTGCACCAAGACACAAAACTTAAAAAAAGGTCTAGTGCAACCAGTGTCAGAATCAAGTACACAACCCACATCACATCTTGACAGTCAAAATAATTCACTATTCTGTAGTGACAGAACCCGACAGGAAAGGACGAGGACAAGGAGTTTTTCCATTATAAATTGAGACTGAGACAATTGCATTCTGGATGAAGACAGAGAGGACGAAGGATCTCCATCGCCACTCACTTCATGAGGCGCAACTAAAGGAACAAGAGCATCGCCTTGCATATAGCCTTATCTACACTGTTCCAAAAAGCAGAATTCCTCAGTGTAGGTTAGCCTCATATGCTCACCGATGGTCCGTGCCCGCATCTTAAAAAGTGTCTCACCCCTACAAACAAAGTGTCTACAGTACACACTTTTCACCCTCACACAAATATAAAAAAAGGAATTCAATTGATGATCTATGGCACTGTACCCTGTCCCACTCTGAAGCCTACTTCCTCTCTATCCCTGTCGCCATTGTCTCTGGGATGGTGCTGTTGAATGTGGTGGAGGAGAAGGTTCCACAAGCAGCGAGCTAGGTTGAGAAGCAACAGAGTCACCTCTCACACCAGGGGAGGACTGTGTATCCTGCCTGGTATGTCATGGTGAAGGAGAAGAAGTCGGTGACCAACACCTCCTTCAGCGGGGGGGGTGTTGGTGACTAACAAGATGACCCAGAGCTGGATTATCATGTCGGGAGAGACACAGCCTATCCAAGACATCATGGTGCTTGTTGTCCTCTACACCTGCCCCTATGCACCACTGCATGAAAAATCATGCTGTGGACCACCTCAGAGGAGTTTAACAAGCCATATCAGGTCAAGCTTAAGAGTCCATACTATGCTCGTGACTCTTCTGGGCAGGAAACTGCGCCCCTGTGATGCATTTGACCTAGGGGAGGAGTCTGGAATCCCAGAAGCTGAATTCTCAGGATTTACACTATGATTTTTATGAGAGGCATGTCCGTGCTCCTGTGCCTCACCTTCTCCAAGATGATCCTTCCTAAGCTCATAAGAATATCCACCATCAGCACCGCCAATATCACCCTCAGCATCTCCAATCTGCACTGGCGCACTCCATTGACCAAACGGGCTAACAGCAGTAAGCAACCTCCTGACTGCTGGAGGTGCTCCCTTCTACCCTACCCTGACCTCCTGCCTGTGGTTCCACCTCCTGAAAATACACATCCCACCAGTTGAAGCTTTCAGTACACAACCTGGAGCAGCAGAAGCAGCCATAGTGGTGCTGGCATAGCAGACAAAAGTGGTGCAGCTGAAACCAGATACAGGGCCGCTGTGTCAAAACCTGTTATGGTGGTCAACTCCATATTAGAACTGGACCCTGTTCAAGCAACCCAAACACCAGCCTGACCTACAAGCACACACAACACGTCCTAACCCTCGCGTACTTGTTCAAGCAACAGGTGATCCTGTATGCTGGAAGCCTCACAGTCACTGTCAGGAAGGAATCAGGTGAGATCAATGATTTCAATGAGGATGCAACAGGGGACAAAAGTGACTCTGACATCAGAGTTTCAAACAAAGAGTCCCCCAAGAAAAAAAAAACCCAAATCAACGCTAATAACTGCTTCCACTAAAACCGGGTTACTTTCCATAACAACCTGTTCCCCTGACACAGGCTGAACAGGCAAAGGAGCAGACAGATCCTGCTTTCAAACGGGGTTGAAGCAGGCCCAGTACTACCAGTACTCTGATGCTTGGTATCAGCAGATTAGATTAGTACATCAACCATTGCTGAGGCTCTTCTGTCCGCACTGACAACTGAGCCTAAAACAGTTTACCCACTCAGTCTCACATTATGGGCATGGGCTGAGCCACTCCAGCCCTGGCTGTAACTGCAAAGTAAATAATATTCTTAAAAAATAATATATTCCAAAAATAGAAAAAAAAAGTGTGTATCTTTCTCTATCTGTCTCTCTGTTTGGGCCTCATTCAGAGAAGGTTGATAAAAATTATCGCCAGAGCATTTAAAATGCCGTTTTTTGGGGGGGTTGCTATCACGGTATTCAGAAAGCCTCGATTACCTGTGATAGCAAAATTCCCAAAATAGGCGAGATGCTGCCAGCGAGAGCATCGAGCCTCTGACAAGGCCTAAACCGGCGATTCATTTATGCTGCAGAGAGAGCGGCTCTGAGAGAGCCGTCTCTCACAGCGGAAATGTCGCCCGAAAATGATTTATTTTAATATAAATTTCTTTCATAGTGTAGATGTGCAGGGGGTCTCCGGAGCGGAACCGCGTTGGTTTCAGGTCCAGGGACCCCCTGCTCCCGGAGATACAGCCCCCTTTATGAGGTGCCGGTATCCCTCTGCATTGAAATGTCCGCGTCACGTGACCTGCACATCCTTGCATAGGAGATACCGGCATCCCATAAAGGTGCCTGTATTGCGAGGAAGCAGGGGGTCCTGGACCTGAAACCAACGCGGTTCCGCTCCGAGAACCCCTGCATCTACACTATTGAAAGAAATTTATATTAAAAAACATTTGAAATAAACATCAATACACGCCCCGCCCCCCCCCCCCCACCCCCTCCCCATACAGTACAGTAATGGGCAAAATAACTATTATCCAGATATGGATAATAGATTATTTGCCTATTATTAAACACTGCATTAGCATACAAAAATAAAGTAAATCAATACAGTTATACTTACCACAACAGCAGGTCCCTCTGTACTCTGTAGCCAGAAAGCATATATTCATAATAAAGACATTCTAATGGCCCCTAACCCCTTAATCACCTTAGCGGTTACTAACCGCTATAGTCATTAAGGGGTTAACCCACCCTGACCCGATACAAACCCGGGAGGCCTAAGCACCCACCCCTGACTGACTATACCCACCCTGAACCCATTGAGTAGTATAGTGGTACACTATACCCATATAATAATAATATGGGCATGATAAGCCTCTACAGCACTCAATGGGCACCCTAATTACAATAAATTAATACACAAGACACACAATAATAAAACATAACTCCAAAAAAACACACTTCACTAAATAAAAACAGTAGCCAGCTAATCCAATGCATATAAGCATTAACAACATCAACAATGAATTAATTAAACCATTAATCAATCAAAACAATTAATTCCTAAACCAACTCAAAATGAATAGTAACACTAACCAATCAAACCAATTAATTACTACAACATTAATGAATTTAAACATTAAAATACAAAGAAATAAATTCAAACAATATCTGAAATAATCCTAAAACGCATTAGCTAACATAATACAACATTAACTGTAAACGAACACCAATCGCAAACATTGTATTACCATTAAGCAGGAAAAAAAACAAACAATGACATCCACATAAGAAACTGAAATTAAAAAAAACAACAGCAATACCAAGCCAGAAATGCCCCCCAAATATTGTCATAATAATGTATTAATCTGTACCCTAAAGTTGTACAGATTAATATATTATCAGTCAATGTGCCTCCCCCAAAAATTCAAAAAACACATCCAATGAAAAACCCTGTAAAAAGAGACATTTACAAACATTGAATATATTACTTACCATTAGAAGTGGTGGCCCTCCGACTCCCGGGGAAACAGGAAGCTCACGTACCTTGGAGGCCTCCAATAGCATCCGATGCCATCCGCCATGAAGATCTGGATCAGGTACCCAAATCTTCTTTTTTCTTTCTTTAATCACCTTCTTCTATCGTCATCTGTCACCATTTCTTGATCTTCTTTATCTTCTACCTTCATCTGTCAATCCAAAAAGCCACATGGTAAATCCCACGATGTTGTCTCGTCGTCTTCTTGGGCTCAAATGAGGCATCACGGCCTTAAATAGGGCTTGTGACGTCACATTTAGCCTCAAAATGGTTAACAGCCACCTGATTGGCTGTTAAAACCATGTTCCGACTTTAATTAATTATTTTTTAAATTACGTCACTTCAAGGGAATGATGCCAGCCAATCACAATGGCTTTGTTTCATTTGCCTTTAAGATGACGTCACTAAATCCAAGATGGCCGGCGTCACATGGTATTTCAGCCAATCAGATCGTGGGAAACAATTCCACACTTTTTTTTTTTAGGTGAATTGGATTTGGGGAGAAGATCGCCTTTTAGGGCTGCGATAGGCCGCGACAGCCGACTCGCGGGTAATAGAATCACGCGAGTTTATGATCCTTCAGAAAATGGTCGATAAGCGGCTGATCGCCGCTCAATTGGCGAGTTTCTTTGGATCATAAAATTTTGCTGCGATACAGGCCGTTATCGAGCACTTATCGAGGCTTACTGAATACGAGTAGCCATTTTGCCCGATAAGTGCTCGATAAGGGCCTTATTTAGGCTTTCTGAATGAGGCCCTTTGTCTCTCTCTTTCTGTCCCTCTCACCCTCTCACAGAAGGATCCTGTCTAACCCTCTCCTCTCAAATCATTGTATGCTGTGGCTCTGGTTGTAATTTTTAATGATAGATTCCCCTGCCGGCGGGTTTTTAAAATTTCTTGACGGATTAATCCATCATACTTTTTTTGTTACTATGCAATGTCGGATTAGAAAAAAATACAACCCACGGGATGGATTTACATTAAACCCACCGGGAGGGTTATTTTAAAGCCGCATAAACAAGCCACATAGGTTGATTTTGAATAATACGTACGGATTGAAGTTGGAACAATCCACATACGAATTTTCCCCCGTGAAACAGATTTTAAATGGAAAGACCGGAAAACAGATTTGGATTGATTCACCCATCTCTACTGTTCACTGAATGTGATTGGTTTTGTTTTGGGGTTTGTAAATCATTAGGGAAAAAACCCTCAAAATAAACAGAATAATGTATAACTTTTGCAAACTTTGTGAAATCCATACATTCGTGCAAAATTTCGCAAGTTCTAAGTTTGTGAGCCTAAAAGTTAGTCGAGTTAAAAAAAACATTAAAATTAATTATGGGATTAGCATTTCTTGGATTTAGACTTTTCCCTTACATTTGAAAATGTGTTCCGAATTTCAATATGAAAACCCTAACAAATTTTGAAGTTTGAATTTTGACTCCACAAACCATTATTCGGCTTTGAGATTATGTAGCATCTTCATAATGACTCATGGATTTAAACATTAAATTGCAAGATTATTGGGGCACTGATTCATTGTAAAAATGTGTAGTTCTAAATACACTGTCAGTGATATGTTACAAAGTATACAGTTGAGCAGCAGTGCGCAAACTGGAGGGCGTGCCCCCAGGGGGAGCAGGATATTTTTCTGGGGGGGCGCTGGGGTTTGCAGAGGCTCCGCGTAATCAGGGGATTGCGTGAGGCCCCTGCAACACTCCACTTACCTTGCTTCAGCCGGCTGTGTGATGTGTCACCATGACAACGTGGCATCAAATGACGCTGTGGGGCCATGTGACGTGACATCACACGCGCCAAATGATGCCGCGGTAAACATGACGTTACATGACCCCGCAGGTTCATTTTACGTGGATACAAGATAGGGGGGGCGCTAGACACGGGGCAAGCAAGACAGGGGGTGCAGCAGCAAAAGTTTGCGCTTCCCTGCAGAAGAGCAGTGGTGCGTAAACTGGGGGATGCGCCCCCCTGGGGGCCGCTAGATTTTCTGGGGGGGCGCGGCAGTTATAGAGGTCCCATGCTCTCCCCCCAGGCATTTAAATTAAATGCCGTGGACCGCGCGAGGTATTTATAACACACTTACCTTCCCTTCCAGCGACGCATCATCATGGTAACCTGACGTCAAATGATGCAGCGGGGTCACTTGACATGGCCATGACCATGGCAACTCGATGTCACATGACCCCGCACGTCATTTGACGCCGGAGTCGAAAGTGGGGGGCGCGAGGCATTGAAGAGAGCAGGCGGGGGTGTGCACGGGGAAAAGTTTGCGCACCCCTGCAGTAGAGATGTCTATCTATCTTCCTTTCCAGCAAAAGCCATTTCCAGGGTCTGGAACGAGCATCATTAACTACAATGCAAATCACTAGCAAACTTTCACTGAGCTGCGATTCATTAGTGAAACAGCAAACTGATGTGGTATTAAAGGATTTCAGAGAACAATTTAGTCCTTAATAGTTGTGTGAACTGGATTGGCAGGAATTGAATTTGTTGAAAAAACTGTTAAGATGTTTGTGAATGTATTTTGTAAAGTTATGCACGACTCTACTATTGAATAATAATAATAATAATAATAATAATAATAATAATAATATGATGATGAAGAATGTTTGTTACATACTGTAACACTGACAGAGTATTCATAGTTTCACATAGATTACTGTATATAACTATTTGGTCTAACAATTCTGTGGTTTCTGAAAACCACATTTGTTCTGTAGCTCTGTATATAAAGTAAATGATTGGAAAAAGTAACATAATACTTTATTGAAGAATGTGGTAATAGTCATTCTCCACGGGATTAATAGATCTCACAAAGGCAGTGATATACAGGGTCATGTAATATTATAAATTTGTTTAAAAACAAATATTTCACTATTAACATGTGTTAAGGTGGACATTATTAACAAACATGATAAGGTGGACTGACAGGTTGTAGCAAAATGACTTTATTTCACATAGTTTAAAGAGACGTTGGAATTTGAGGTTTAAAGGTTAAATCATAATAAACTTTTGTTACTCTGACCCTTGCTCAGGCTACCCTGAGAAATTGGAGCTTTGAGAAGAGCTTTGGCTGGCCACCAGTTACAGCATGGATTCTCAACTCCAGGCCTCAAGCCCCTCCAACAGGTCAGATTTTCAGGATCTCTCTGCTTCAGCACTGGTGGCTAAATCCATCCTTGCTTCAGCACAGGTGGCTCAATAAGTCCCTGCTTCAGCACAGGTGGCTCATTCAAAGGCTCAGTCTTTGACTGAGCCTCTGATTGAGCCACCTGTGCTGAAGCTGGAATTTCCTTAAAATCTGACCTGTTTGGGGGACTTAACGACTGAAGTTGAGCCCCCCTGACTAACAGAACTGTAACTTTCACTGATTCGTTTTTACTTTAGAGATTAGCTATTCATAAATGTATTTAAATTGCTTCTTTTTTTTTTTTTTTTTTTTTGCTTGACTTTGTGAAAATGGCAATATACAAAGGGTAATGTGACCTGAATTTAGGGTTATGTCACCTGCAAATTGATTTTTATTGTGGCAAATATTGGGGGCAAATTTTGTCGTTTGCTGAATATTTTCTGCAAAATGTAAATGTCAAATGTTGATCTTAAATATCCATCAAAACATTGGACATCGTCACTAGCTACAGTATGCATTGTATGTAAATCTATGTTGATGTCTTTTTAAAGAAAACAATGCAGTAGATTCACATGCCATGTACTTTGTTCCAACATATTTTTTAATCAAGTCAAACACTAGAGACAAACTATTTATAATAGCTCTTCAGAGAAAAGTCTACGGGTGCAAAGGGAGTAATGCATTATTTGACAGTTTGCCAAGTTACTGTACGTGAATTGCATTCATTCACACTTAGGGCTCTACTCAATAAACGCACATGCTACAGTAGCTGGCCACCAGCTTTGCAGTCTAGCTATTAGAGTGGTGTGAACGTCTTCAAAGGGTCTTCATGAATATTTTTTTGTCTGATCTTTAGTATCTAGTATGACCTCTTGCAACTAATTATTTGGGATAGCTAGGGATACATGCAGTTCTGTGGCCCAATGGCTCAACCACAAACAAAATTCTCACAGTAAAACACAATTCATTAATATAATCCATGGCCCAATAGCCTAGATCCAATCAGTCACCACCTTACTTGATTGAAAACTGCTCCTTATTCCTCGTATATAATGGATGCCAGTGCTCCTTTGTTGCTTGAAGATAATTCCTCTCAGTGTATTTCTTTCAAAAAATTAAATCTTCTTTTCTTTTTTCTTCTTATCTGTAGCCCCATTTTCACAGTCCTCATGGGTTAATGACAACTTTAAAGTGTACTATATATTGAAATTATTTTATATTTGCCCTATTTGGTTGATAATCCATTCCTATAGAGGAAGGGAGAATTAGTTGTGTTGGGGTGGTTGGCGGTACAGTAGGTGCCCTGGGGAGGGAAGATGTACGGTGTTTAACCTATTATATGTCATAGTGATAAGTAAGGATATGCCTTACTAGACTATAATACTAGCCTATAGCATGCAATGTGTACTTGTTAGATGGATAAATAGAAGCATTAACCTAGCGGAAATGAACAAATGTATGATGCATCTCTTACTGAATGCAATCTACAAAGGGATGATTTTCATATATTGGGATTTTTATTGCCAACTAGTCCAGGGTTTAATATTTGGTTTTTCATATTGTAAACAGCATATAGATGATCAAATTACAATGCTTAGTTGCCCTGGACTAGCCAGAAAAAAAATCTGTCAAATTATCCGATAAACTATCTTCAGAGTATATTGAATACAGGAATGTAGAGATAATTTAGCAAAACCAGCCCCATTCAATGGAGATTTGATGTTCAGCCGATAAACCTCTACAAAAACTGTTGGGTTTCGTTTGGATGTATCTTCACCCTATATTGAATAGGAAGAAAGGGCCCATGTATTTTTTCATAAAATGTTTTACAAAAAACCTGCTACAGCTGCATCTTTGGACTATATTGAATATTGAATATATTCCTATATTGAATATTGCCCTTTGTATTCATTCAGTATTTAATATGTTCTGAAGAGCAGTTTTTGCTGTTTCATTTAACATTTTATCTACAGATTACCTTATCTGAAATTACCTTTAAAATAGGTAAACAGTAGTTGTAGGTAAATGTCTTCACATTTTCTTTGTAAAATGTTTGCAGTTTCCTCTTACATTTCTTGAACATGTTCCCATTGCTCAGAATGTAGCTAAAATGTTCCTACATTTTAATGAAAACTATAGTAAATGTCAGTACCTAAAGTATCATGTGACTTTGCACATTGATGTTAAATGGTTTATTTATAAGTACCGTATTGTGTAGATCAAAATCTAATCCTTATCTATTTACAGCTTGCCATAGCTTTTCTTTATACTATACTTATTTGTAAAATAGTTCTACCTTTTCCACCTGCAATAAAGCAAGAAACAAAAATGTGATTTCTCACTAGGGGTATGAATAATGGGAAGCATCACAAGGTCCCTAACATCATGATGTGTGAAACTATCCAAAATGCAGTCGCACAATGTTCGCATGTTGCTTTCAAATTATGGTTTCATAAACGTTTCACTTGAAAGGGCTACTAAAGTCACCAAACTTGATCAGACCGTGAGCAAAATGGCTGCATGTGCATTCCATATAACCAAAAAGTTAAGCAGATGTAAATAAAATCTCACACAAAAAAAGAAGTATATATTTGGTCATGTCACACACAAGGCTAAATAATTTCTACTTCTTATCGATACCTCCCCCAAACCATTCATTTATAATGGGTGGCTTTGTGGCTTAGTTTAATCTTCAAGAGTGTGTTATCACAATTATGCGCATGCGTTTATGTCTCATTGGTACCTACCTTGTTGAAACGCATACAGTATGCGTGTCATCACATTTAGGCGCATGCGTGTATGTGAACTTGAGACACCACACATCCCCTCTCGGACCCATTCATTAAAATTCTTGTAGGCTGATTAGCCCTTACTGTGGAACGAATCCTCCCCCAAACACATTAATTCGTTTTTTTTTTACTAACTAATCCTGCACACACTTCTACAGTAGCAGTTCCCCACCCCCACCCGTCTTACTAACAAGACAACGGTAATACTTGCTGGGGCCGGTCGCGCAAGATGATGTCTGGCAGTGTTTCAATGCCAACGTGTGTGCTTCTGGGAGTGGGTGTGCTTCTGGCAGCGGACGATGGTATGTGGTCTGGGAGGATGCTTTCCTAACGTTGTAGTGGCCTCATCAGTGTTCTTATCTCCTGTCGTGGTCTTACCGGGATTGTCATCTCATCAATGGCATACAGGTACATGTATTCTTCAGATGGTGGGGGTGGGTTTGGTGATGGAGTTGTGAAGGTCACATCTAGGCCATCCTCCTGCTCCTTCGTCTGACATACAGGGGCAGGAACTACAAGCAAAGAATTGATCCCCGCTTTGTTACTCTCCATCTTCTCCATGTTCCTCTCCACCTTCTCCATATGCCTAACCATACTTAACATGGTCTCTAAAATAAGATCGATCTTTTGCATCATAGAGTTGTCAGGGATATCGACACAACTTAAACCATTTAGCATGCGGGCGAACGAGTTGGATCTTGTGCAAGGAGTGCTGTAGACATCTGCATGGATGGGTGCTGGAGCGGATGAGATAGGGGTTCCCAGCAGAGCATCGCAGGGGATGGGTGCTGGAACAGGTGACCTGAGGGTTCCCAGGACAGCAGCGTCATGGAGAATGGGTGCTGGAACAGGTGACCTGGGAGTTCCCAGGAAAGCAGCGTCGTAGGGAATGGGTGCTGGAAACGGTGACCTGGGGTTCCCAGCAGAGCATCAGAGGGGATGGGTGCTGGAACAGGTGACCTGGGGGTTCCCAGGAGAGCAGCGTCGATAGGTGCTGGTGGATTTCAAACCTGTTGCTTTCTTTGTACGCCAGCGAACTTCTTCTTGACATAATAAGGCCCAGGCTTCTTTCTTAGCCTTTGGAGTTTCTTTATTATCCTTTGCCTTTCGCTTTGGCTTTGAATTGGAAAATGCTTCCGCCTTTTGCTTTTTTGTGGTCGGCACGTCAGAAGCAAGCTGCTTCCTGCGTCTGTAGAATCGGGAGTTATCCATGGAAGCAGATGGCATAATGCAAAATGCAGTATCTGGACAAGGTCAAGTTCAGATAGAGATCAGCGTGTGGTAGGCTATGCAATTTGTGTCACCTTTTATGCACTGTGTCCCTATTTGAATTTTTTCGCGTACATGGACATGAGGTGCAGGTATTAAAAGTGGGCGTACTGTGTACTAAACCTGTCGAGTGATGTTGAGACACATTAAAGTATAAATACACCATCCATTTTGTTGATTCACTGCACATTGAATACACTTCGAGAACACATCGAATATAAATTCTTGTGCTTATATTTTTTTCTAAACGCAGCGATGCCGACGAAAAAGATTTCAAAGGATCTCAGCATGAGAATACAGGATATGTACAAGAGAGGACAACGAATTTCACAGAAACAACGCTGGTTAAATACTTCGGGCCTCGTTGCACCAGCAACCACTGTGAGCTATCATGCCCATGGTAAGGCCAAAAGTGTCAAGCGGACACCAACAGTCACTACCGAGTAAGTATTTACAGTATGTTTTCTTTACTGTACAGTACAGATTAAATGCGTTTTTAATATTTGATCAAGATTTACATTCAATTAATTTTAAGACACCCATGACACCCATTGTATTTCAAAGTGAGTTGCACCTCCCCTCTTAATTATCACACTTCATTATTACTCATTATTACTCACTCACCCCCCCCAATGCAGTATACAGTACTGTATACTGTATACAGTATGACACACACATACAGAACACGTAATATTTTATTATAATGTTACAGTATATTTATATAGCGGCAAAAGTGTATACCTGTACTGGTACATACAGTGTATACTGTATCCCCCATACATTATACTCTATATAACAACCTGGATCATAGGGTAATAATCACAGTAATCCCTGAGCACAAAACGAGGGGTTTAATAAAACCGCTCCCAAGTGCAGGGATGACTGTCGAGCTGGGAATAAATAATAATATTATCCAGAAAATAAAGCATGGCATACAAAAACACAAATGAATCACCCACCAAGGAGAGGAAAAGTAAACATATGACAAAAGTGTAAAACATACTGATCATAATATGAAGGGGGGTGGGGGGGTTGTATGCTGGATTATTAGTTCAAATAAATATTTTCAACAGGACATCAAAATGTTTTGAGCCCCACACCACCAAATAAAAATCACAGTATGCCACCCACCTCATAAAGTACGTACATGACTAGTGTATAATTAAAAAGCTACAGTAGTGATTGATTCTCAGAATAGTAAAAATTGTTATGCAAGCCCATGTCGAGAAACGGAAAAAAAAGAGGTTTTTTTTCAGACTTGAAATTCACATTGAATGAGAAGTCATACACACATGCGCCTAAATGTGATGACACGCATATGCGTTTCAACAAGGTTACAATGAGACATACACGCATGCGCATAAAATAAAAACAGTAAGAAAAGAAGAGCAACTCTAGCAAAAGCATTGATTAATAAATAATACATATAGAAATGGGGTGACACGCATACAGGGGGGGACGGATGGACCGACGGGGGGGGGAGGGAAGGACGAACAGACCCTCCGCTCAAACCACGCCCTCCGCTCCAGCTTCCGTTCCCTACAGACCGCAGGTAGCGGTCAATTGCCTCTCAGCGCGCTACCTGCATGCAGTGCGGGCGTGCTGACTGAGGCAGCAGGGCCTCAGCCTCAGTCTACTGTATGCAGTATGAACTTGTAACGTTAATCTCTGCTTCAAATATAAATCTTCAAATTACAATTACTGTACACACACACACAGACTTGCAGAACTGTACGGCTGTACAGTAGGTTGAATTGCTATTAGACTTTTAAGACAACAGCTTGCGATCGCCCACTTGAGTTTCTAGTTGTTATTGCAGAAAGCTAAAATGCAATTTTCTGCGCCCGATATATGGATTCTGCCCCGATAGAAAACCGATAGAACCCCCGAGTCAATTACTATAAGGTTGGAAAACATAGCTCGTCATGACCCGATATTCAGAGCGGTACACCGGGTGAGGTTTTAGAATAAAGGCTGGCGCCTCTGTAATAGCCTCAGTAGTAAGTGGGCAGGGTTAGCATTAGACTATGCTGGGTATGCTACATTGTTCTGTGTCCATGTTCAATAAAGTTCAAGGTTAGCCTGCTATGGTAAGGGGGGTCTATGATAGTGTGTAGGCCGGCTTACTAGCCACTCCCCATGGAAGGAGGTTTTTTTTCTCCTCTATAGTGTAGGGTAGGATTAGTGGGAGTGGTTGATCTGGGATAAACTTCTGAGAGTGTGCAGACATAGAATAAAGCCTCTCCTCTTGAGGAGTAAGCTGAGCCTTGCCCCACTAGGGGGTTGGATACTAAAAAAATAATAGTTAAGGCCTCAAGTCAGGGTATTATGACAATGGACTGTATCCTATGTATCCTGCTGTACAATAAACCCAGTTATACCCTATCTGGAGTTTTGATTGAATTGACCACAAGAAGAAGTGTCCCTGTGGTTCATCCTGAAGCCTCAGGATCCTCTTGGACTGAGGCACTGTCACCTAAAGAACCTCTGTAAGTCTGTCCTGATGTCCTCCCCACAACATCACAGAGATCTCCTGCCTCCTGTTTACCACTCAGGTATGCACCATCAACCACAGAATACACCAGTAGCAACACCATCTCCCAGAGGATGGGAGAAAGAGGGCTACACTTGAAATAGAAGAGCTAGAGTATGTTTATTTTCCATCCTTCTCCCAGTCCAAGTACTTGTATTTTTTGCTGAGGAATAGTATTATCACACTGACTCTGTATCTGACCCTCCCACACAGTTAGTTCTGTTGGTACCCTTGCACACCCAGAGGTTGAGGCCGGTCCACATGCAGTTTAATATTCCTCCCCAACTTCATCTATCTCACTCATATTAGTATTAACAACATGTTTGCTTAGTTTGGCATGAATGGCTATGCACTGTCAGTCCATTCTAGTCTTGTCAACATAATCTATATTGTTCTGGAGAATCTTTTCCCCCCTAATGGAAAAAAACTGGTATATTCTACATATTGATCTGACTAGATGACACCACCTATATAATGAGGTTTCAGAGTTAGATGATTTTACACATACTTGAGCACTTATATAGTCTACTTATTTAAATGCCATGGGGCATGGACCACAACCCATCCCAATTGTAAAATCAATTTATTGATAATGTGGAACCTCTACCGGGGGTGGGGACATAGGGCATATCAAATTAGAAAGAGAGGCTAAATGTACATATTTGCTAGACATAGTGACACCACATAATAGACTTGAACTTCACTGGTTCCTATACTATCGGTGAGGAGGACATTGGAACCACTGGACTTGTGCCCTCCTCCATGTAGGCAGACCATCAAGCACTAGTTTTTCTCATACTATGTGGGTGGGATCACTAGAATGTAGCAAATGTCACAAAGTCCCTCCTCCCTTTATTTTAGCCTTTTTGTCCCCACATAACTGTTAGAGATAGATAGTGCAGAGAGCAATTTATTTTGCTGTCCTCCCATGATTTTTTTGTCAAGCAGAAGTGTCATCAGCTCTCTTTAATTTTTTCTGCATACCACCCTTTGTTCTCTAACATTATTCTTGTTAATTTCTTCTGTATTCAAGAGTAGTTTTTTTTAATCTCAATTACGAATATGAGTGTACGGTATACAACCTTGGACATGTTTAAATTTCAGCACATATACTGTACAGTATGCCTGTGATCCACAGTAGATTGAACAATGAGGTCCCATTGTGTATAGTCTGATGAAGAATGCACTGTGCTTTATCAAGGAGAGTTATTGTTTATTTTTTCATACAGTACCATTTTTGGTTGAAACCATGGCCACCACACTGCACTTCCATACTAAAGGAATTAACGCTATAAAAATAGGGGACAGAAAAAAACATTTAAGAATAATGAACAATGCCACATTGTTTGAAAAAAAACTGATATGAAGACCAGGAACCTTTGCTTTTAACAGAGAAAGAAAATGTTTCAAATTGCTAGCTGACAAGTTATTTTAATTCTAGTCCACCGGTCCATTTCGAGGATAGAGTAGAGAAAGTTGGTCATGGTTGGAGAATGCCAAATGTGTGAGGGAATCCTTGGGACAAAGGCCAAGAAGGGGGACACTAGGGGTATGTATATAGAAATGGGTTCCTGGGGTGAATGCAGAAAGGGATTCGCAAGTGGAAGGTGCAAAGGGACACCATAAAGGTGTTAAAGTGAAATACCAGGGCAGGTGTAGCAGGCCACATGCTAATCCAATGAAGCATATAGTAAAACAGGTTTGGAGAGTCCAGAAGGCAGAATCTATGCAGAGCTGTTCCGAGCTCAGAATAATGTGTGAGAAACTGAGAGGCTAGAATTCCATTTTTTCAGCTAGCGAAAGAGACTGTAAAGAAGTATTTGATATTTTAAGGCAAAGCTGATTAATCAACCAGCAGCACAGAGGCAGACTGAAAACCTGGAATGGAATTGCTACTTCCACATGTGACACAGGCAATAAAATTAAAATCAGGGAGCCCAGAAGTAGTCTCCACAGATGCCTCGGGTTGTTGATATCTCTAACTTTCCTTCCCCCTCTTTCTTTCACTCTCTCACCTATCACACCCTCTCTCTCATCCGTTTCTCTCTCTTTTCCCACCCATCTCACTCACCTCTTTCACAATCTCTCCTTCCTCTTTCTTACTCCCGCTCTCTCGCTTACCCCCCTTCTCTCACACTCTCCTCACTTCCCCCTTTCACCCCTCACTCTTGCTCCCTCTATCTCACTCCCCCCTCTCTATCCCCCTCTCTCTTAATCTCCCCCTCTCATATCCCTTTCACTTTACCCTCCTTCTTCTCTTCTCTCACTCCCCCTCACTCCCACTCTATCTCTCCTCTCTCATACAGTATTTCTCTCTGCCCCCTATCTATCACCCTATCCCCTTCTCTCACTCCCTTTCTCTCCCTTTCCCTTTCTCTCGTCCCCTTCTTCTCTCCCCTCTCTCCCATTTCCCTCCCCTTCTCTCGCTCCTCCTCTCTATTACTCCCCACTCCCACTCCCTATCCTTTCTCTCACTTGTCCTCTCTCTTCCTCCCTCCCCCTCTCTCTATATCCCTCTCTCTCTGTACCTGTAACAGGGACTTAACCCTGTTTGGATAAAGCTGCCTAAGAGCTCTGAATCCAGCATGGAGCTGGTTAATTGCAGCCACTCAATTAGCTAGTCTCCATCTGGACTAATGAGAGCTCTATAAAAAGCATCATGTGAGACACCTGAAGCAGATTTTCCTCCGCATACAAGGGTGCTGACAAGAGGAAAGAGGTCTTGAGTACACCAGAGGACTGTGTATTGAAAATAAGACAGAAGGGAACCAGACCTTTTTTCCTGGACACAAAGGAACCAGGAACCTGCAAGAGGCAGGACCCTCAAATACACCAAAAAATCTGGACACCATTGACCTGAAGGGCCACCTAAATTAAGGTACCGCTGGGACTTTTGGGGTGGCATGCTGGTGTGATGGTGATCATCTCAGATCAGGAAGAGGACCTTCAGGGCTGAGGTAGGGATGCAAATTAACCGACCAGAGTCCTGTTAGAGTATCCATAGTCTTTAAACAGGCAGGAGTTCGGGGCTGGCGGCAGTGGTACAAAGTCCAGGCAACAGGCAAAGGGTCAGGGCAGGTGCAGGCAGCGAGGTCGGGTTCACGGTCAGCAACATGGATTCCAAATGAACAGGCCGAGCACAGCAACGGGCTGGGCTCACGAACAAGGAAGGCTCAGTAATTAGAACCCAAGGTGGACAGGAGCACAGGGAAACATATACAATGCGCAGGAGGGGATGGAATTCATTGGCTGCTATTTAAGCCCTTGAACAGGGGCAGCCAATATAGCAGACTGCCAGTAATCAAAATGTCCTGAGCAGCCAGGTAAGGGCAGGATCCAGCAATAGCCTTACAGATAGGGACTGGGGAGTGAGTTAGCCCTTACACAGGGATAGGTGTTTGTTGTTTTTATGTATATTTTTGTTTGCTGTGTTGTTTAAAGGAACCTTATGATAATTTCACCCTAAACGGTCTCCATTAGCATACCTCTGCACACATCTCTTATAGTATCCCACTCTTACGCCCATCTCTCACGTTCTCCCTCTCTCTCCTCTCTCATCCCACTTTCTCTCCCCTTCTCACTCTCTAATTTCTCTCTCATCCTCTCTCTTACTCCCTATCCCCCCTTCTCACTCCACCTTCTCTCCATTTCTCTCTCTCTCTCATCCCCATATCTCTCTATCATTTCCCACTTCCCTCTCTCTCTTACTCTCTATCCTTTTCTCTCTATCCCCCCCTCTTACTCACCCCCTCTTTTTTTAGTCCCTTTCTCTTTCTTACTCTTTTTCTTTCTCTATTTCCCCTCTCTCTCTCTCCTCTCACTCACTGTATCTCCCTATCCCCTCTCTCCAAACTCACTCTTCAACCCCCCTTCAAACTCCCTCTCCGTCCCTCTCTCCCCTCTATCTTCCTACCCTTACTTATTTGTATATTACTTTACCAGAGATACCTCAATGCATTACTAGTTTCTTTGGTATGCAAATACCTGGGTAGTTAGGTCATTGTTAGGCAGGCTTTATAGAGTTACAAGAAAATGAAAACATTATGCCATATAATATATTCTTGACATTTCTACTAGTTGTTTCACAGTTTCAAATATGTACAGGGCACTTTATCTTTTCAGATGTTAGCTTAAGTTCTTGTAAAAATGAATATAGCCCCCCATAACGGGGCCTGTATCTCAGGAAGCAGGGGGTCCCCGGACCTGAAATCAATGCGGTTCTGCTCCGGAGACCACCTGCTCACGTACACTAGTATTAAAATTTTTATTAAAACAGCTTCAATACCTTAGCTAATACAAAGGTTTATGGATGTACACTTACATCATAAAAACATATAGTGGGCACGTAATAATAGTGAATACTGATTTCCAATTCTCACCACTCTCCTCAGCTCAGATCTCTGTCCGATTTCGTGGCGCGCTTCCGCTCTACGATGCAGTTGAATCACGGGTGCAATCAGGTACTGGTGGGGTCAGCAGGATTCTAGCAACGACTCTACTAGTTTCGCAGGGTTTTGCCTCGTATTAATCCTGACGAAGCAAAACCCTGCGAAACTGGTAGAGTCTTTGCTAGAATAATAATGGGGTAAAGGGCAAAATTACTATTATCCAGATATGGATAATAGCTCATTTGCCCATTCTAAAATCAAAGATTAGCCAGCCAGCATAAATAAAGTAAATACAACTTCTACTTAACCCTGCCATGATCAAGGGCATCCTCATCACCATACTCCAGGTCCATGTCCTCCGTTTGCAGCAAGAGTACCAGAAAAAATACAATCTAATGGCCCCTAACCCCTTGATCACCTTAGCAGTTGATAACTACTAGAGTAATTATGGGGTTAACCCACCCCCCCCCGCTACCCCCCCAGTAGGCCAAACCACCCACCCTGGGGCCACTATACCCACCCTCTACCCATTGATTGGCACAGTGGTACATCATGCTAATATAATATGGGCATGATAAGCCACTACAGCAGTCAATGGCCAACCTATTAAAACAATCATCAAGCACAACGCAATGCATTTTTTGGCAAATGCTTGTTTTTAATTGAAGGTTATTTTTTCTATTTCTGTTTATTGTTTTCCCTAAATTGTTCGGTATTTGGATGGATTGTTTTTATTACATTTAAGATTGGTTAGCGGTTTTATTTCTTGAATTGTTTTGTTGGTTAGGTGTTTATTTAATTGTATTCTAGTAATTTGGTATAACATAATTGTTATTATTGTGCGGTTTTGGTGTTAGAATAATTTTATTGATGTGTATTTGAAGTTTTGTAGTTATTTTATTATTGTGGTATTTAGGTGCTTGTTTATTTCTTTAATAGTTGTGTATTGTTGTGCTTGATGATTTTTTTTATGGGTTGGCCATTGACTGCTTTAGTGGCTTATCATGCCCATATTATATTTGTATGATGTACCACTGTGCCAATCAATGGGTAGAGGGTGGGGGTACTTGTGCCGGGTTGGGGGGTTAGGTCTCCCGGGTGGGTAGTGGGGGAGTGTGGGTTATCCCCTTAATTACTATAACGGTTATTAACCGCTAAGGTAGTTAAGGGGTTAGGAGCCATTAGATTGTATTTTTTTCTTGTACTCTTGCTGTCAACAGAGGACCTGAGTATGGTGATGAGGATGCCTGTCATCATGGCAGTGGTAAGTGGAAGTTGTACAGTATTTACTTTATTGATGGTGGCTGGCTAATTTTTGATTTAGAATGGGCAAATGAGCTATTATACATATCTGGATAATAGTAATTTTGCCCATTACTATACTGTATGTGTTGGGGGAGGGTGGGGGGGTTGTTGAGGGTAGAGGAGGTGTGAATTAATGTTTTTGAATGTTTGTTATGGGTAGCGAGGATGGGTGAAGTTGGTATTTGGCCCTTGCTGGGTGTTTATACCTTCCGGCTGCATAGCGGGAGGGGTTAACCCCTTCATTACCTTAGTGGTTTTAATGGCAAGGGTAATGAAGGGGTTAACTCCACCTGCAACACCCCCAGGGCCAAATAACACCTTCACCCACCCTGGCTACCCACAAAAAACATGGCACCAGTAGTTAACCCTTTCATTGCCTTAGCGCTTAGCTGCTAAGGTAATGAAATTGCCTGTAAACGCATTTTATTACATTGGATTCATGCCGGGGGTCTCCCGTGCTGGTATTCATGTGTTTCAGCTCCGGAGACCCCCAGCATCAATCCGATACAGGAAAAATGCATTTTGTTTTCTATGTCGTCTCTTACCGCATTCTCACCAGCTTCACGCCAACTTTTCTGGCGAGAGGAATTTGGAAGAAAATTACCATTCTAGACCCTCGGTAATCTTGCAGGAATTTCAAACCTGCCGATAAGGGGCTTATCTGGTGATGTGTTTTGGATGAGAGCCAAAAATGGCGATTAATGCTTTCGCCGCACACTTATTGAGGCTTTCTGAAACGCTGCATCTATTTTTGTCCGATAACTGCTAAAAAGCCTCGATTAGTGGGTTAGAAAGGCTACTAGAATAGACCCCAGGGAATCAATTCTATATTATCAATATGAAAATGACCGAGTTCTAAGGCTTTTTTTTTTTTTTTTAATTGAAGTGGTAGCCTTTAACCCCCAGAAAAAAGTTCTTATACTGCATCAATTTTTCTTCAGTAAGGAAAAACATTGTAGAACTTAATAACAAGGCATTCAATTAAGATTAAAAAAAAAGGAAAAGTAACCATTTTAATAGTTAACTAGCCTCTGCTCATAAGTCAGATTTTCCATCTTCATTATAAATTTGATGGCTCTTCTCTGTAATTTTTCCAGCTCCATAATATATTTTTTATAGAGTGGTGCCCAAAACTGTACTCCATATTAAAGGTGTGGTCCTATTAATGCTTTTTTCAGTGCATTAATTATGCTTACTTCCCTTTCATCCATACACCATTTAATGCAAAATAAAATCTTATTTGCCTTTTGCAGTCACTGCATGACATTAGGCACTATTGCTAATTCTGCTGTCTACAAACAGTCCTAAATCCTTCTCCATCAAGGATTGACCCAATGTTGCCCTATTTAATTTGTAAGTTGCCTGTTTATTCTTTTTTCCCAAATGCATAAGCTTACATTTATCTATATTAAACTTAATCTGCTCTTTACCTATTCTACAGACCCAATTCAAAATAATCCCGCATGACGTTGAACCAATTTTGCTGTTTGGCCTCTGAATCTTTCAAAACTGTCAATTCATCCAAGAAGGGGTAAGATTGTAAGTCCTTCAGTTAATGTACGACTCTAGACCTACTGGTCAACCTGGTGTCCACAAGACATAGAAGCTTTTATTCCCGTCTTTCTGGTGGCCCAAATTGCAACAAAATGTTAATAATTATGTCCTATCTTGAGATATCTGTTTCTAGGAATAAGACTCCTTGCACCTCACCTCTGCGTTTGTTCCACAAATCCATGGGGGTCCATCTCCATGGATTTTATTGTGGAGCTAACCACATCCTGTGGAAACAATGTCATCTTGGTGGTCATTGACCAGCTCACAAACATGTGTCACTTTTTAATGCCAGTGACTTCCTCACGGAAGATTAGACTACTGAGCTGGTTATTTGATTTCTCGATGACATTGTATCAGATAGAAGAGAACAGTTTATCTTGAGGTACTGGGGGAACCTTTTGTTCCGCCTCAGCACTTAGCTTAAATCTGTCCTTTGGCTACAATCCACAGATCAACAGCTAGACAGAGAGGACTAACCAAACCCTGGGGCAGTATCTGCGCTGTTTTGTCACTCCCCTCTAGTATGACTGCTGACTTCCTGCCTCTAGCTGAATTTTCATTCAATAACAATCAGCACCGCTCAACCCAGCAAAGTCCTTTTTTTGCAAACTATGGATTCAACCATACTTTCCTTCCCTACTTCACAGTCATTGGTCCAATCTCCGCTGTCACAGAAAGAACCAAGAGATCCCAAAGGAAACAATGCTGAGGGCCCAGGAATGCAATAAAGAACCGCTGATAACCCCTGCAGAACAATACCTGGAGACAAGATGTGACTGGCCATAAACAATTTATGCCTGAACGTCCCTGCCATCATGCTGTGCCACAAAAGTATCAACTTTTTCTGTATTTCTGCAGTAATTAGCCCTGTCTCATTCTTTTTTGGAGCTCCCCATCTCCATCAAGATCCATCCGGTGTTCCATGTATCATTATTAAAGCCTTTTGTGAGAATCCCTTTGCTTGGGCACTCTCTTCCTCCTCCTGACCCAGTCCAGGTTGATGGTGAGGAGGAATACATAGTTGAGAAGATCCTGGACTACAGATTACACATGGGAAGGCTGTTGTACTTGGTGCAGTAGATAGGCTATGACCTCAAAGAGAAATCCTTGGAGACATAGGAAAATATCCCTGCTCAGCGGTCGTTTCAGGCTATCCACAAAGTGTCTGGCCAAACGGAAGATTGTTAATAGCTATGCAAACTATATTTAAATGAGTCCCATCCCACACTTCCTAAAAGGATTTCCATACGAACTACATATAGAGTTGACAAGCCTAAAGCACCAAACTAATGATTGGAATCGGGTACAATACTGACAGGAGTAGAACCCACAACCCCTGCTTTGCTAGACCACAGCTCTAGCAGTGTGAGCAAACAAGCTGATGGGCAGCAGTACTGTCCCATCATACTTTTGAGCTGCTCAGTGCTCACACATGTAGCTAATCTAGCTATTAGCGTATCTCACAGGTATATCAAGTGGGTTCCACAAGGGACACTAAACTGTCAACCAGGAAGTGAAAGGGATCTGCTTTTTAAGGAAACCAGGGGGGGAGCTATTCATTTTGGTGCAACACGACAAATATGCACAAAAGTGGTTGCGGTATAAAAGAACAGGCAAATCTAACAGATTTAGTTTGCACTATGTATATATATTTCCCCATTTATTGCTATCCCAATGGGAGAAGCACAGGGATTCCCTTTCTGTTTTTTCACATATGTATGGCTAATCCTTTCACCAGCAACATGCTCCTTACACAGAAAGCGCGGTGAATATATATTTGTTTTACATTTTTCTGTTGGGCCGAATTAAATTCTTAGCAGCACGCTCCTGGAGGGCACCACTATTAGGGTGTGAATAATGTATTTTGCCAATGCAACTGCTTATTGAGCAGCTTGTGGGAGGCCAGTCCCTCCTTTTTCAAGGTATATAATCTCCCAGTAAGGTCCCTGTAAATTCACTTTTCACTTTACTTGCTTACAGGTAAGTATCTTCACTGGTACAGTATATACCAGTTTTTAACTGCACTAAGTTACATAAGCTTATGCTTAGTATATTAACCCATTCAGGGTATATTTCGCAGAACATTTGTATGCATTTAGCATTGGAACCTACTATTGAGACTTACCTTGACGTTGATTAGCAGGGTTGACATTATTCGATCAAAGGATGTAACCAAAAGTCTAATTTGTCTTACAGATTTAGTTTTTTGGGGGGTTTATATGAGTTTACTGGGTATCTGTGTATTTATAGACTTAGGTTTCATAATGTATATTTATTTCCCCATTTATTGCTATCCTAATGGGAGAAATGCAGGGATTCACTTTCTGTTTTTTTCACATATGTATGGCCAATCCTTTCACCAGCAGCATGCTCCTTACACGGAGAAGGGTAGTGAATATATATTTGTATAACAGAACAAGGATACAAATATTTACTGTGCCATTGCCCATAGACAAACTGCAGGAAGCGATTCCATTGGCTTCCCACAGCACACAAAGTGTCAGACCCAACAGGATCAGAAGTTGAACCCACACAAACTCTGTTATTCAGAACTAGCTCTTCAAATGTCAGTTAAACCAGCTTATAGCTAGCACCACTGTCACAGTAAACTTTGTTTTGAGCTCTATTTATAATTGAGTGCTCCTACCTGTAAAAGCATTGCACCCTCATCTGTGATAGAGAAGCATATCTAACAAGCAGTCTTTTGCCATGAGACAAAGCAAAAATGGATGAGGAATGCAGAGCAACAGCAAGCCTGTTGACAAAAACCAGAAATAACATGGGAACTCAGTGTGTAGAAACATATACAGTTCTTTATTTAGGACATATAAAAAATAGTTGTGGTCAAAAAAATATCCCACACGTTTCACTTGGGAGAGCACACAATCCACATTTTTGTTCCCCCATCTCTACCTACCACTTGAACCCTAGTACTACTTACCATGTAGCCGGAGCCTCATCTCCAGCATCATGCTCTCCTTTCTTATTGGCCCACAGGAAATCCCTTTTCTTTTGCCTTGATGGGACTGATGGCCTAAAAATCCAGTATATATAAATAATGTTTGCTGCCTTAATTTTACTCGGTATCCCTAGAAAGAATAGTAGTAGGATTTCTTTTAATTCATAATATTTTTTGATCATTCATAGATTTTAGTCATTTAACCTTAATAGATGTATTAAGTTTATAGTATTTTATGTAATTTACTGGAACAATTATGAACACCATCTATTACCCACATGCAAACCAATGCACATGCAAATTAGTGCTTGTTCTCTTTGTCACGTTGTGGCAAAAAAAAAAAAAAATGCTGAAAATTGAAAGGCAGAATAATTAATTTTGATTCTAAAAAATGAAATCACACTAAATTACCATAATTTAATGCCCTTCATTGATGATCATCACATAATTATGATCATCATGACGATAAACAGACATTTTTAACATTATATGTGGCCACCAATTTATTTTCCTTTCTTTATGAGTTTTAGACTTGATTTCTGAGAGCTGAGACACATATATGTATATATGTATATATTAAAGGCAGGGAAAACTGGGTATGGGAAATCTAAATCTATCATAACCTTACATTCCAAAACCAAAACCTGAAAATTATTTAGACCCAAAACCGGAAACACCAGTCCAAGTGCTCATCTCTAGGTAACTCTCACCATATCTTTTTAATTATTTTCAGGTTTTCCATTATATTATTTCCTAATGTTCTGATATGATTTCATACTTATTTTTCTTTGTATTGCTTTATTATACGATTTTAGAATATTTCATCTTATTTTGAGTTTTTTTCCATAATTTGATAAAAATCTAAAACCAAACAAATCAGAACCAAAACATGAAAATGGTTTCAAACCAAAAACACGAAAACGATTTACAAGGAGAAAAAGCAGGACAGTAGATAAAACAAACAGGAATATTGCTACAGTTTTAATTCACCAGTACTTCTGAAACAATTGGTGAATAATGTGGTGGAAGATAACTTGCCATTCAGTCTCCCACTCTTTAGTCCTAATCCAAATTATAGTTGCAACAGAATGCCAGAGTGGGAACTCAACCAAAATATTGATTGATATGAATCATCTTTAGATTATATATTGGGGATTAATGTAATCTTTTATTTAAATGTATATGGCTCTGTCTCTTAAAAAAAAGATAATTGCTTGTATGAATGTTCAAGTTTTGCTGAAAACGTAGCAATGTCTTCCTGTAATTGTATGTAGGGAAGTATGGGCCTCTTGGCAGGTCTCAAATGTCACACTACTTCCTACAGTATTTCCTTCATTCATGATGTTTTGTGTTCTATTCAAACAGCTAACCCAACAGGAAAAGAAAGTTGTTTCTACATGAGGGAGAACTCAAACTGTGTCTATGCCAGCACATACTGTACATGCACTTCTGCTTCTAAGGTCCTTTTACACTGTGATGGGGAAGTTTAATGGTTTTCCTTTAAATGTGCTGAGATAGATTAAAATGTAATTAAAATAAAAACTAAATTTTAGAAAAAAATAGAGCAACATCATTTAATTTGTATGCAAAAAAAATTAACTGCTTAATAAAATGGATCAAAATTCTGAGAAAACGTATATATTTGATTACCGAAATGTGGTGATTGACAACTAATCAATCAAATCCTTGTTGTATTGAAAATAAAAATGTCTCAGAAATTACTGTAGGTGCCACCACTTTTGTACTCTACTGTACATACTGTTAGAAGCAATAGTCGTGGAGAGCAAATGAGCAGTCCCCTTGAGTCATTTGTGGTAGCATAGTGCAGAGGCTCACAGGAATAAGCACATGTGGATCTACCCAATCAGTCTGGAGTTTGAAAAACCAGGATTGGCTAAAACATATTGTAAGAGATGTGTGCAGAGGTACATATAAAGGAGACTGATTTGGGTGCAATTATATCTTGGCTTTGTTGAGCCTGTTCCTCTATTCAGGCAAAACATATAAAAACAACAGAATAACAAAATCCTATCCCTTTGTAAGGGCTAACTAACTTTCCCACACACTATCTGCAGGACTGGAGGGATATTCCCATTACCAGCCTATCACCCCAATGTCTCAGGAGGTACCTTAAGCAGGTTGCCCTCTGTGTCAGTCTCTGGCAGGTTCCTGGGACCTCTGTGTCCAGGAAATATAGGTGTCTGGACCTAGCACAGCTTATGTGCATGACAGTGTCTGCATGCAGGCTTCTCTGCTCTCCTTCTGTCAGCCCAAATGTGAGCTAAGGAATTGCTCTCTTGTGTCTCTCATGAGGCTTTTTACAGAGCTCTCATTAGTCCAGATGGAGACTAGTTAATTGAGTGGCTGCAATCAACCATCTCTCTGATGGATTCTCAGAGCTCTGAGGCTGCTTTATTTAAACAGAGATATGTCCCTGTTCCACATATGTTCTAACATTCAAACACACTTTTATGCTGGATTAGATGCCTGTATGGATTTCAGTGCATTTAATACTCTAGACATTGCTAGTGTCTACCGATCTTTATGCAAATTAATCAATTATAGGAATTTTCTCTGCCAAAATACAGCATTAGTAGGGCACAATGCACACAGTTAATTATTTTTGTGGCAGACTAGCAGCTAGATCTTCTGCTCTACTGATGCTGTGGAATCATGCAGTCCCCCTGAGTGCATTCAGGAGAACCCACTACCCACACAGAATTGCACACAGCTTTCTGGCAGCTAGGACACCTGCTCTGTGGGTGCCGTGTAACCACACAGTCCCCTTGATTAAAATGTACAATCAGAGATGAAGGATTCTGCAAAACCTCTATATCGGGCTGTGTTCCAATGCTGTGTTCTCTAGGATGCACCTAGAGAACACAACATTGCACACAGCCCGATAAAAAGGGTTTGGAGAATCCTTCACCTATCTCAGTGTACATTTTAAAGACTATCTTTGATTTATATAAAGCCCTGTGTGGCTTGTGCTATAGGTCTGCCCTCCTCCTGGTAGTAATCCCTGCGTAAGGATAGGTTGCCAGGAACAATCATGGGTTTTCCCCACTTCAGACAGTACACTGAGGCAGTGAAGGCAGGTCATCAGGCTCTGTGTTCAATCAGAAGACACAGGGGGGTGCCTGTTGGAGCTACTTAGGGTATTGCCACGTCCTATTTAGGAGAGTCTGTCCGCAGAGTGAGAGGTAGAAGGGTGACACAGACCTACCTGCCAGGACTGGCAGGCTTGAGGCCTCCCTCTGGGGAGTGAGAGTGTGCACCCCATACCTCCTACCCTGCCTAGAAGGTAGGGGAAGAGCTGTACCCACTCTTGGTGCCCTAGGCCGGGAGTGAGGTCAGGGACATCCTGAGGGAAGACAGCCTGCAGTGTAACCTGTCTACTAAATAGAGAAGAGACCAATAAAGATGTTGCACTTTTACCTATACTCCTGCCTGAGTGTGAAGTGTATCGGGAGGAGGGGAAGGAGAGCTCTCTTGTAGGTACTTCACGCCATACAGCGGTGGGCTGCAGGAGATGGAGGCACTGCACCAGTAGAAGAGACGGAGGCACAACCCCAGAATCCTGTCCTGTTCTCCCCCATGTCATCACGAGAGACTCAGGGCCCCCTGTTGCCAGCAGGTATGCTCCACACAAAGACACTTTGCCTGAGCATTAGACTCCCTAGGAGACCCTATCTGAGATTGGGGGGGGGGGGGTGCGGAAAGGGAGTAAGGGTTACATATACTATAAGGTTTTTATACTTTATGTCCCTGCATTATTTTAAATATGTATTAATAAAGATTACTTTTCGTTTCTACAACTATGCTCACCAGCTTTAATTAGGGACCAATTTTAATCAATATTTTTACATTTATAATAGCCATTGTTACATTACACATGGTATCTTCTCTGGTACAGCTGTGTGAAGTGCGTTATACTGAAGCATCCCATTCTCTTATTATATCTCAACACAATAATTAATATACACCGCCAAACTGGGTAAATGAGTGCACATTATAGGGGTTTTCCTAGCTAGTTCACACCTTCTGGAGAATCGTTTGGCAAGGATTTTGTCTGTTACATGATTCTAAACCTGCCAGCAATCCAGGTGTCCACAAGACAAAGGGGATTTTGGTCCTCTCTTTTTGATGGCCCAAACTGCCACAAGACACATTTGTCCTTTCCTTCCAAACTTGTGCCAGGAAAAATACCCCTTGGCCAGCCCCTACGGGCTTGCTTAGGCCACTGTGTGCCTACACGTCCTCGTGGGTCCATCTTGATGGACTTTATCATTGAATTGTCCAAATCCAGTGGATATAATATGATCCAGGTTGTACTGAACCGGATCAATAAAATGAATCACTTTATCCCTTCCAAGGGTCTCCCCACTGTACCATTTACCTCCAAGTTTTGGAGGGGTTTCTCACAGGACTCACCATATTATTTTAATTGTTCCATTTATATTATTGAGTGTTTTCATCCTGACCCTGAATTCTTCACTTTTATTAAATATCTGTGCAATGGAGCATGCAATTCTATATATTGCAAAACAAACGAAGACAGTGCAGCCTCCATTGTGTAACTCTGTGATAATATTTAATCAATTCCAAAAGATAAAAACAGGCCACTCACAAAAATGGACAGCATTTGCGAATTGAGCTGTATAAAACAGCAGAAATCGTCTTAGTAATGAATATTCTTCCGGTACACTTCCGTTAAAGGGCTGGATCCTCATTGTGTGTGTGTGTGTGGGAGGGGTGGGAGGGGGAGGTGTGATGCGTGCACATCTGAGTAACTGCCGGTTACTTCAAGTCTGTGCACTCACACAACCTTCCCCCAAAAAGCTCGTACTGCCTGTCAGGTTCCACAGCTCCACGGCTCCATCAGAGAGATACTCCTTTCTGCTCCCAGATTCCGTCAAACAGCATAGTAGCATAACCCTATACGTTTTGTCGTAGTGGTGAAAGCGACTTCATCAGGGGAGCACAATAGAGTGTCTCATTACCTTTTTATAATCCATATATAATTGCTTAATAGAGCATACAGCTCAATTAAGAGAGACATACAGCTATGCAATATATATGATAATAAATATGTGAATAGAACAAATGTAATATTGTTAAATACTTAAATGTTAAACCTTTCAATAACCAAGAAAAGCAATGCAATAAATATATTGGATTAACAGATATTTTAAAACATGATAACACATCAAAATATTTAATTTCTAACAATATTTTCTAATACCAAGCACATTAGAATACAGAAACCTCTTCATAAGATATGCTTGAATACATATTTAAAATGTACATATTATATAAATACTATTTGTCTCCCTGGGAGTTATAATGATACTATTGATACCAGTACACTGGTTTAAATGTATAGTTCTCTCTCCAGTTCCTTTGTTGCATGTCATCCAGTATTCATCCGAATTCCTCTTTCATTCACCAGATAATTTTTTCCTTTTTTCTTTTATTTCTTCATTCACTTTTTTTTTTTTTATTCGTAGTTTTTTTGTCCCCCTTTTTCTCCCTATTTCCCTGCCATTCCCTCCTTATTTATTTATATCTTTTTTTAGTTCCCCCCTCCTTTTTTTTTTCATTTAATTTGGTAATGCCATTTCATATTATTATTATTTACCACCTGCATTCCTGTGGCATCCATTGTTTCTATCGTGTTTTTTATGCAAATATTTTACTATGTATATATATATATAAATATTTTAAATAGTATTTATATAATATGTACTTTTTAAATATGTACTGAAGCATATCTGATTCAGAGGTTTCTGTATTCTAATGCGGTTTGGTATTAGAAAATATTGTTATAAATTAATTAAAATATGTGTTATTTTAATATATTATTTGCATTGTTTTACTTGGTTATTGAAAGGTTGAATATTTAAGTATTTAACATTATTACATTTGTTCTATTCAACATATTTATTATCATATATATTGTATAGCTATATGTCTCTCTCTGCATAATGTTAAAGCAATGTGTTAGTGTTTTTTCCCATGTATGTATGTGTGTCGTCTCCCCGTCACCAGCAAACACACAGATAACCATTAAGGGTTAAAAATAGGATTCTCTATTAAGTGATTATATATAACCATATAAGGCTTTCACCACTGCGACGAAACGCATAGTGTTATGCAACTAGAGCTGTTTGAAGTAATCTGGGAGCAGAAAGGAGTATCTCTCTGACGTAGCCGATGAACTGTGGAACCTGACAGGCAGTACGAGCTTGCCGGGGGAAGATAGTGTGAGTGCACAGACTTGACGTGCACGCATCATACCCCCCCCCTCTCCACCTTGAGGATCTAACCCTTCAACGGAGGTGTACCAGATGAGTATTCAATTACTACCGAGACGATTCCTGCTGTATATACAGCTCAAAGCGCAAATTCTGTCCATTTTTGTGAGTGCAAAGATGAAAAAAATATAAGGCGCAAACTTAAACTAGTAACAGGTGAATAATAAACAAATATTCAAAGTGCAATATTCCAATGCTTGTTATGCATTATGTATCAGGTGCTGCCAAAAACACTTGCAGTTTCCCAACTGCAATAACCAAGAGTGAATATAACATGTGTTCACTGCGCAAACTGAATAAAGTGAGTAATAAAGTGAATAATAAAGTGATTGCACGGTAATAGATAATACCAGCCCTGCTGAGTGATGTTGTGCACTCCTCCGTTGAACCAGGTCTCATAGGTTAAACCGCCATCACAGATACATGTAGGAAGAAACACATACAGAAATGCTGGTACAATAACGTTTTATCTCCAAGCAACAAACAACACAAAGGGGATAAGGTAAACTCACACTCTTCCCCCAAGGAAGCGTGCAGGGAGTGACTTGGAGCGCACTCCAACCCTAACTCTACTCTCGTCAGCAGCTGGTACTCCAATCCTGCCTGGTCATCCACATGGAGTCTTTCCCGTCTGATTCTCTAACCAGCAGGTGCTCCGGAGACCTTTGACGTCAGCACTGGATTGTAGAGGGGTTGGTATATTGGCCTCCAAGGTCCAAAAAAGCCCAACACGTTTTGCCAAATCAATAGGCTTCTTCTGGGGTTGTGCTGGGATCTGTGAGAAGGCCAATTCTCTCCTGAGGATGAGGCAGAGACTGATTTAATGCCTGTAGGTTGATCCTCTTCTATCTTCTGCAAAGTTTGTGGCACACTTTGCCTGCGTTTCTACTTTAGAACTGGCTGCATCAACCTTGGGCAAGATTGGGCCGAGTAGGATTAGGGTAAACCACTAGTTGTGTGCCGGAAATCAGTGACATGCAGAAAGCAAAACACAACCTCTCCTTTCTCTGCTTTCCTGATGCACTTCTCAGGCAAAAAAACGTTATTGCACCAGCATTTCTGTATGTGTTTCTTACTTCATGTATCTGTGATGGTGGTTGAACCTACTGTATGAGACCCTGGATCAACCGAGGAGGGCTGGTATCATCTATTACCGTGCAATCACTTTATTATTCACTTTATTATTCACATTATTCAGTTTGTGTCGTGAACACGTATTTTATTCATTTTTGTAAATGGTCTGTTATTATCTTTTGGAATTTATTAAATATTATTATGGAGTTACGCTATGGAGGTTGCACTGTCTTTTTTGTTTTTCAGTAAATCGTGGGAAGTGGTTGATCCTGTTGATAGCTGCACGATATCTCAAGCTTTTTATTTTGGCATTTTTTTTGCTGGTTTATTATCCTTTTGTTTCTGTCTCCCCGTCCCCATTACCCCTGTTTTTTTCCCTTGTCATTTATGGTTGTGTGTCTGTTTTTTTACATGTTCAGCTCCAGGTCTGAAGCATATAGGCTTTTCTAAACTCTCACAGTAGTGTACTCTTCCTATGATTGGCGCTATAAAATTTCCTTTCTGTGTGTGTGTGTGTGTGTGTGTGTGTGTGTGTGTTGGTTGTGTGGGGTGGGTGTGTTGTGTGTGTGTGTGTGTGTGTGTGTGTCGTGTGTGTGTGTTATATGTATAATATATATATATATATATTTAATTATTAGATATCTTAATATAAAGTATATATATATATATATTATATTATAGAGATATATATATAATATAAATACGTGTACACACACACACACAACAGGAAAGGAAATTTATAGCGCCAAGCATAGGCAGAGTACACTACTGTGAGAGTTGTAGAAAAAGCCTATATGTATATACCAAAGCATATATATAATATGATTATTAAATAAGTACTCAGTATTAGAGAAACCTTTTTATTTGGCTAAAAATTTATGTCATAGGACAAGTTTTGAGAGTTCTCCTCACTTCCTCAGGTCAGCAATACTTAGTACAAAGGAATCATGGCCTAAAACAGAGGATAGGAAAGCATAAAAGAAACGAGATTGTAGATAAGGGTGGGGTGATAAAGTGAGAACCCCACACTCAACAGAAAAGTTAACAGAAAACTTAAAAACAAACTTACGGACACTGATAATGCACGAAACCACTGCAACAACAAATGTTGTAAATCTCTGCAAACATATATGCCAAGATCCCAACAGAAGGTCACAACCATGGAAACACTCAATGTTAAGGGATTATGACTGAATCATCCAGGAATGTGGTGTATATGATTCTCAATGCAAAATTTGACCAAGGATGCACATTGGGAAACCAGCCAAAAACTTCAAGGAAGAATGAATATGCACAGACACCTATAGCCACCACACAAGAAGAATATACTGCTACAGTAGGGACATCATTTCTCACAACAAGATCATTCCATAAAGTGATTAAAAATCAAAATCCCAAGGAATGTTTAAACGCAACCAGAACGAAAAAAAATTTGAACTAGAAGTGATAGAATCTTTGACACCAAAAAACAAGAGGACTAATGTGGACCATGGGCTTTCTCACACACTATCACAATTGTTTGTAATTATCTGTCTTGCCCTTTCTGCCAAGGCTCTTATCCACAACTCCCCCCACCCCATCAGCATTCTCCTTCCCTTCCATGCTTGTTACTTGTCACTATCTCAAAAAATCCCTTTTCACCTACCTATCTAAATCTCTGAGTTTCTGCTTCCAAACCTTTGTTGTAGACCATAGATTTTCCTTTGTAAATCAGTATTAAAGCCCAGAGGAGAGAGAGGAGAACCAATAATTTTTAAGGTTATGTGGGTAAAAAAGTGACATAAAAACCCTCCACAGTTGCAGAACTGTCTGAGACATGCAATAATGAGAACAGTAATATTACAGGTGCTATATGCTTTACTGTGGAGGGTTTTTGGTCACTTTTTTTACCCACCTCATAACCTTAATATATGTGTGGTGAAGACTTACTCTTCAGTCTCAATCAGCAAAGCCAGACAACCACCTCACCTTGATAGAGACTCCACAAGTCCCTACGAACAGTCTGTCTGTGATGGGTTCTTTGTACTGGCTTTGCATCTCATCCCAGCATATGTTTAAAAGCTGTGTATAAAGCAGCATGCATTGGCTTAAGGGTTGTTCATGTAATGTGAGCTTGAGACAAAAGGTGGCACTGTGTGCTCATTTGCATGTCATTTCCCAGAATCCCTTGCTGCAGTGGAAGTGCTGTGTGCTGGGTGATAATGGTGAAAGGCAGGGTTGCAGAGCTGCAAATGAGCATACAGTAATATTTACAGTTGCTATAGTATATGCTTTACTGTGGAGGTTTTTTTGTCACTTTTTTTACCCACAATAACCTTAATAATATATATATACACACACAACACAAAAGCAATCCTGCAACAGACTAAATATATCACAAAAGAACCAAAATCAGTAGAATCGCCTATAAAAAATTATAACAAAAGATACTGACGGTCCTGGGGATCAAGCATGTATGGAAACAAAAATAGAGAGAAAGTATCCCACGTGAAGCACTCTGGTGTACAAAAGTATAACAAGTTTATTAAAGACATATCACATAACATACAAACATAATAAAATCACTCTCACATACCTCAAAAGTATGGAAAAACAACCAAATGCAACCTATAATAATAGTGGGAGCCAAAACTAAAGCCAGAAAAATATAATTACAAATATGGTCTAATGACATAAAGTATCAGAATGGTGAGGCTCAAATAAGGCCTCCCTTCTGTAGACCGGACGGTCAACAAGGGAAATGCTACTCAGCTGAGAATGCTAAATCCCAAACCTAGCTAAGGAACAAGCCCATACCAGAAGTACTGCTGCAAAATGAAATGTGCACAAATAACAATACTGACATAATCAATAAGATAGCACTATATCTGATTCCTTCTGTAAAGGAAGCAGAAAACAAACAAACAGACTGGCTGAATGATATGTGCAGAGAAGGTAAAAGACAGTACTGTGTGCCTGTGAACATAAAGGTGGATGGAAATAGGCTGCAGCAGTTGGTGAGTAAATGTCCCATCTGAGCTCCACATGAAGGTAAGGTGTGCAGTCAATGCAGAAAATACTTAGCTCCCACGTGTAATCTCCTAGATGAGGCAGGGTCAGGTGAATGGGAGCCCGAGTAGGAGCAGCCAGAAAGCCTGTGCCTTGTCGTCGCCGTCTGATGATGCGAGTGATGTGGAGAACGTGGAAGCGTGGATGAGGAGAGCAGGACGCGCTGCTGAGTCACCAAAATGAATTGAGCCAAGGCAGGGGCAGGAGCATGCGGTAGTTGAGGTATTCAGGAGAGAGTGAGAACAGGAAACGCAAGCCTCATTTGTGCCTCACCATTCTGATACTTTATGTCATTAGACCATATTTGTGATTATATTTTTCTGGCTTTAGGTTTGGCTCCCACCATTATTATAGGTTGCATTTGGTTGTTTTTCCATACTTTTGAGGTATGTGAGAGTGATTTTATTATGTTTGTATGTTATGTGTCTTTAATAAACGTGTTATACTTTTGTACACCAGAGTGCTTCACGTGGGATACTTTCTCTCTATTTTTGTTTCCATACATATATACATTTTTGTGTCCATACACATGTATTGTATGTTTTTTCATCAACAAATTGTGATTCTCTCCCATATATTTGCATATTTGTATTTTTGTATTGGTTCATCTACAAGTTATCCTCGGGTATAATTGTTGGATCCATCATGTGGGTTTTATGATGCATGTTTAGCCTAAACGTATTTTTATTATTTATATGAATTACACACAAGCACTTTTAATTATTGATCTTGTAGTCTGATTAATTTATTATCATGTCTTATTTGGCTTAGTTTTATGACATTCATGCATTACAGTATATGGTTTTCGGCAATGTTCGGGTTGCTAGGCAACCCATAGGGTACATATATCCCCATTAGTCGGATGAGCCAATCACACTCCTTTGAAAACGTCACCGCAGAGTGACGAAACATTTCAGGAAGAAGCAGCGTCATTGTGTCATCACTTTGGGGTGGTTTGATCATGGTCGGATCGTATACCATGCTGCCAGAGGCTGAGAGTTGCTTACTGCAGCTGCTCTGTTTACCAGGATCGGAAGAATTGTGATTTGCCAACAACTACCAGCTGCTCGTGAAGTATCTTTGTAGTGCAGCTGAGTTCGTTCCCGGGTTATACAAGCTGTCTGCAGATATACAGCGTTGACTTCTACTGGAGGATCCATCCAGTTGGCGGTGACAATATTGTTCACTAAAAGCTTGTTTTTATTCTCCCTTTGTGAGTGAGCCTATTTCCTCCCTTCCCATTTCCTTTATTAAATGAGAAACTTTTTTACGCTATGGGCTGTGTGCTTTCTTTCGTTTCTTGTATATATACATATGTATATGTAAATTACAAACAAATTTCAGGCACACGTAGCTCATACCATTTATGGTCTGTATGTCTTTATGTTGTCTTTTCTACCATTGATTATCCTATATTGAGCTTATTCTTTAACCATGGTAGGTGACAACATTGCACACCCCCTGATGAAAAAATTAATTGTGACAAAACCCATTTGGTTCTTGCGGACTACAGTGCACCTCTGTCGAGAGTGCCATTGGTTATTTTGAGAAACACTCTGAGAGACACTCTAAACGGAAGTGGAAGAAGCAGGGATTAAGTTCAGAGACAAGCACATTGCATGTGTGCAGACACTGCCGGCCATGGTGATTGCTAAGATCAACGCTTGTGAGTCACTTTTTAACCTACATTTGTAAGCGCATCCTCTATATTTATATCTCATTTTAAACATTTCTGTTACACTATGGAGCGTGCACTTCTTCCGTTTGAATGTTAGGGGATAGCACTGCCTAGAAATTATGGACCATAGTGACACAGCTACTATATGCTAAGTGCTCAAGAACAAATGTAATTTTGTTTATGATATATTTTCCAGCAAGAGAACAACTAAGCTACATGTCAAAAAGCACAAAAATAAATGTTTATTTTAGTTGATTTGTAAATGAATCTGTCTTTTATCAAAAATATAATTTTTAACAAGGTTAAATTATTTCAATTTCATATGCTTGTTCGATATATTTTTCAGGGGGGAATGAAAGCTCTTGGAAAGGTACCAGTACAGTATACAACAATACTGTAGCGCCGAAAGCATTTAATTTACAGAATACCTTATGTCAGAGGTGTGTAAACTTCTGGTGCTGCACCCCCGTGTCTGCTCTCCCCCAGTGCTTGCGCCCCCTTACCCTGTGTGCCAGTATCAAATGACGCCACGGTGTCATGTGACGTCATATCATCATTTGACAGCACGTTGTGATGGCGACGCGTCGCCCAAAGCTGGCTTAATCACGGTAATTGAGTTACAGAGGCCTCGCGCGGTCCCATGACATTTAATATAAATTCCTAGGGGAAGAACGTGGGGCCTCTGTAACCGCCGCACCCCCCCAAATAAATCTCACGCCCTCCCAGTTTGTGTACCCCTGCCTTAAGTTACAGAAAATGACTCTAGATCAATATTGTTTATTTCTAGGTATTGCTCTACGCTTGAATTTGTGCGATGAAAATATAAATAGGTAATGTATTGAAATACCTCCATCACTATTTATTTTTTCACGTTACCTATACAGTATATTTTTTACAGTAGATACAAGAAACAACTTTGTACAGTATGCCTACTTAATTCAAGTTTTGACATTACATGTGCTCATCAATATTTAGAAAATCTTGTAAGGTGTTGATGTATTTATTATTTGTGCTTGTGAAATATTTGTCAGGTTGTAGTTCAAGAATTTTATTCAGGGCACAGAAAATAAAAAGCAAATATGGAAAATGTTTGAACTGTGAAAGAGAAAGACCCCAAATTGGTCAAATTTAATTTACAAGATTCAATCTTCCTGTCAGGCATTCATTCTGGAAACTTTCCGGAAATTAATAGACTGAACATTCTCTTTCAGAATGTAAAGCGGCACTGAGTACTGTAGATTGTAATCTGTGTTCTGCTCAATATAATTTGCACTGACAACAAAGATATACTGTACATATATAGCAAAAGCAGAAAACCACATTCTATATTTTTCTGACAATTACTTTTGAATAATAAAAATAAATAAATATACCTGTATGATCATTATGTGGATACCCTTTTTTTGTAGATATGTTAGACTGATCATTAGAGATGTGTGAAGCATTTGCCTGTGTTTGTGAACCATGCAAAATATCAGAGTTCACCAAGAATTAAATCAATACACGTTTTCAATTTTGTTTACTTAAGCTAACTCCAATACAGACTCTGAAATTGGGTCTTTGCAAGAGACAGACATCTATTTTACTAGAGTAAACATGCTGCTCCAAACATGCTTATGCCTTCCAAAAACACTGCTTAAATAACATGAGGCGAGATGCTGGTCAATAAACCTGAACACACATGTGAAATATACTAATTTCAATCATTAAAATATAGCTTTCATATCCAGTTTACAGAAGCATATTTTTCCCATGTCTTAGGTGTTTTCAGGTTTATTCACAGGTATCTCTCCACATATTGTTGAAGCAGTGTTTGTGTTTGTGGAGGCATTAAAGTCAATGTGTATGCTAATAAAACAAATCTCTCCTTGTGTCTATCTTTTCAAAGGTCCTGTTTCAGGGTCTGGATTGTACAGATACCTCTCCACATATGTTTTTTTTATCCACTGAGTGTCCCAAGACATAGCTACTTCATGATGGGTTTGGGCACTCTGGCTGATCGATGATGTAGTAGCTACAAAAAAAAGTGTCTTAAGAGAGATCACTTTGGAGAGGATTCACTTGATTGTGAGTGCAAAAGGGGCTGCAGCACTCTGGCTCTGGGGCCCCTCCAGCACTCACAGGGTTAAGGCTGTGGGGAGATATAAAGAATATGGACCTTCTCTCTCCCCTGTTCCATATCCTCCAAAAACCCTATTTCAGGATCTGTATGGAAGTTGGCATCTCCATTAGGGAGAGAAGTAATAGCTCAGTGAGTAAAGACACTGATGCTATGAATAGGAACACTGAGCATGAATCAGTGGATCCTGGTTCAATTCCCGGTCCAAAAACATAGATTGTAAGCTCTACTAGGCAGGGACCTGTGCCTGCAAAAGTCCTATGAACTGTGCACTGTACTGTAATTGTGAGGTGCTTTAAGTCATGGGGAAAAAAGTGCTATATGAAATAAAGTTATAATGTATTATTATCATTAAAACAAAATGGAAATGCTTGGCGAATCACTTTCAAACTGTTACTGAGTTGTGATGTTGGTACAATTCATGGTAGAAATGTGCAATTTCTGCTCATTCTTTAGCCCTTCGAGGTTCTGTGAATGAATTGGCCAAGAATCAAATTTTGTGGGAATAAAATTGTGAATGCCTTTTGGAAAGTTTTGCATATTTCTCCTGATAATAGCTTTGGTCCTCTATTTTGATTAAACCTGTAAGTTAAATACATTATTTAAAAAAATATTTTCTACCTTTGTTGAATTTTTGATAGAATCATGCATACTGGTTTGTGTCCTTGACAGGAAAAAACATAACTGTGGATAAGTATAACCACATTATTATTTAAAAAAAAACCTATTCTGAGGGTTGGTACTGTATTTGTAATATACCCCATACATTTCTTTTCAGCAGCTAATCAGCTTTAATAAAAACACCTGTGATGGATATCATAACCAAACTTTCAACCATAATTGAAGTGAAAGAAACAATGAGGACATTTATTTATTTTTTTAAAGGCATTTCCTTTTTTACCTTGTAACCATATACTTCATATTTGTGCTATGTAAGATCATATAGACGTGTAGACCTGTCAAACAGCATTTGGTGGAAGTAATGCACACAAGCAGGAAAGGAAATGTTGCAGTAATATATAATCAGTTATGCAATATTATATTTCTGTTGTACATGCAAGACTTTTTTTTTACTAGAATAATACTTTGCTACTATTCATCTTTACAAGGTATAGTATTCCAAACACATTGATATAATTGAAGATAGGACAATGTCATGCCTGGACTATAATTATGCTATATTGTCTATATACATATATATAAAACGGAAATAGCTGTTTTAGTCCAGTTGCGATAGTGCAGAATAAATTAGTTCTTCAGTATTAGGTGATAACATTTTTATTTGGACTAACAATTTATGTCATAGGACAAGCTTTCAAGAGTTTTCCTCTCTTCCTCCGGTCTTCAATACTGATTTACAAATTAATCTATGGCTAAAACAGAGGTTTGGAAAGCAGAAAAAATAGAGATTTAGATAAGGTAGGTGAGAAAGGGATGTTTGAAGAAAGGTGACAAGTAACAGCATTGGGAGGGGAAGGGGATGCTGTGGGGGGGGCAGGGAGTTGTGATTTAGAACATTGGCAGAGAGGCAGACAGGATAATTACAAACAATTGTGATAGTGTGTGAGAAACCCCATATCCACATTAAGTCCTCTTGTTTTGGTGTTAGAGTCTTATCATTCTGAGTTCGAAATGTTTTCCATTCTTGGGTGCATTTAAACATTCCATTGAGAATTTTGATTTTTAAATCATTTATGGAAATATCTGGTAGTGAAAAATGTGGACTCACTCTACTGAGTAGTATCTTCCTTACCAATGGTGGAGTATAGAGTGTCTGTGCATATTCATTCTGCCTTTATGTTTTTGGCTGGTTTCCCCAATGTTGCATCCTTGGTCACATTTGTTGCATTGAATCATATAAACCACATTCCTGGATGTGCAGCAGTATGATCTTTTAACATTGAGTGTTCCATAGTTGTGACTGGCTGTGGGATCTTGGCATATATGTTTGCAGAGTTTGCAATGTGTGTTGTTGCACGGTTTTGTGCCATTAACAGTGTGAGGATTGGAACTCGGGTCCACAACCGTGACGTGTCCCGTGACGCATTGGGTGACGCCCCTCACGCATGCACTACGCACTTGTGCTGCAGTACTCCTGCCAAGACTGGACCTAAGCTCCTCCCCCGCGCTGCATCCCGTGACTGGCGGGAGGGGGTTAACCAGGCCAATAATAAAGGTATTATGCCTGGCTGGTTAACCCTAATCCCTGTTGAACTGAAGGGGTTAAACTATATTGTCCCCATCATAACATGTTTTCCCCTACCCTACCTTTCTTGTCCCTATTTAGCAGCTTAGCCACTAGCTGCTGTGGAATGAATGAATGAAAATGTGCTTACTATGTTTGGGACACAAGGGGGAGCCTCTAGCGCTGAACCCAACGCTAAATGAAGAAGTGTGCCTATGTATGGGTGGACGCTTTGAAGTATAGATATCATTTGGATAAGTGGTTTGCGGTCTAGCTGAAGTGATTTTCTGTCAAAATGTATCCCCCGGTCTCGTTAGCTACTTAAACTGAACATATTGATGTGGGAACCAGGTCAAACCACAGATCACATCATAGCCCGTCCAATTAAGTGGCTAACTTGCGCTAGGAGTGAGCTAGCAATCTAATTTTTGGATCCCCGGTAGCTGAAGAAATACGACACATATACATATTTCTTTTATATTGTTTATAAAGGTAGAAACCACATATAAAGAATAACATGTGTTTCAGTACTAGTTTTAAATGTAAAGACAGGAAACTTTTTCTGTCAGCCCGGTAATAAATCCTTTAGCATGAAAATATGTTTAGGGTGAATGAGCTGAGGGATTTTTCATCTCCGTACTTCAGAGGCACACTACAGAGTTGATGCCTCAGTGTCTATGAGAAGTTAGGAGTTGAAAAGCCTCAGAGATCCTAGGTGTTAGGATGGCTGGGATATTGTAAATATCAGATACCGGTGGGAAGTATGGGCACTTCAAACTTGGTGGCCAAACCCAAGACTTAATGTCGCCAGGTAAAGGGTTGGACCCGGTATGCTAAGAAACTCAGGTGTGAGGTTAGCACATTCTCCGTGCAAACCGGGAAGCAACTTCAGCCCTCTTTGCAAGGTACTGGCAAGTCGGGGATAGGTGGGATAAACGTTCCCACGGGCAGGATTGGTTGTGCATGTTGGGTATAGAACCCTTAACCCTATAAAAATGCCTGCTGCCCAATCCCAGTCAGATTCATCTAAGATTTTACCAAGAAACGTCCACGGTTTAGAGTCAGCGGTTCCGGAGTGTGAAGGGTTAACCTACATCGTAATGAAGATTTGCACCCTCTTCTGGAATTCGTTAGAGCTAAGGGTCCCGAACGAACCCTGTAAGGACTAAACTAACTTTTTCCTTTTGGTGGAGACATAGGGGTGGCAACTTGTGCCCCTAGCCAGGAACTGTTACCCGGATCAATTTGCGCACCCACTTGCATGCGTGCAGGGGTGCCCAGAAACTTTGTTTCGTTCCAAGGACATTTGATTTTGTTTCCCTGTTCCCAGTAAGTGTTTTATTAAGTGTAATTGTGAAAGATTTGTGTGTTTGTCTGAAAATAAATAAATTACCATTTATTTTACTCATCTTGTGTGCTCAGTCCAGAATCCCGGTATTAATGTGTGCATAAGTCTTGGTCTCCCATGACAAGCTTATTTACTGGTAGCACCGGTGGGATGCTGACTGAGCCTATGGTACAGTCTCCAGCGGGATTCTATAACATAGTGGGGGAAACACTTGGATTGTGAGCTCCCCAGACAAGTGGTAACTTTCAAACGCTTCAGCCCAGACTGCAGGAGGTTGATCCAGCTCCGGCGCTGCAAGGACATGGGGAGGGAGCAAGTGACCACCTGAATAATGGTGGCATGGCGCCAGTGGCTGCGGAGGAGGTAGTCACTTCGGCTACTTGACTTACCGCCACTGGGCTCACAGCGCTCCTGACCGCATGGGGAGAAAAGGCTACCGTAGCGGAGCGGATACAGATGCTGGCCACAGTGCACGGTAAAGCCCCACGCTCCCACCTTGTCAATGGGGAACAGGACATTCCCCAGTGGACCACCACAGCTTCAGCAAGTTTGTGGATGGCACGGATGAGATAGATGCCTTTTTCAACGACTTTGAAACACAGTGTCTCCGGTACAGAGTCCCATGTCGGGACATGGTGCTGAGACTGCGTCCACTTTTATCCGGTAAAGCCAACGGACTGTGCAGGGTATTCCACGCGTGGATGTCAATGACAACGGTCATTTAAAAAGTATGCTACTCACACAGTATGCCCTTACCCCAGAAGCCAACCGGGCAAGTTCCGGACTGGGGAGAAAATTCCCAGGGAATCCTATGTGGACTATGGAGCCTGCATGGATTTGCATGGGACTCAGTGGGTGGAGGGTTACGGGATCACCAAGTTCCATACACTGCTGGACTTGATGTTACAGGAGCAGCTACTGCAGCAGCTTCCCTCGGATGTGAGGGCATGGGTTTTTGACCACAAACCAAAGACCATGTAGATGCTGCGAGGGTGGTGGATGAGTATTTAGCCAGTAGGGCTCTGATGACCAAGAGAGCAGCTCCCAAAGATGTGGCCAGCCCGGCCAAGGAAACCAAAACCACCCCTCAGTGGACCCACAAGCCTGCAGCAGAAGGCAACGCACCCAAAGCTTCAGAGTTTAGACACGAGAGGCGGTGTTTCACCTGCAACCAGGTCGGACATCTCAGGCCAGATTGTCCAGACCGGGACCGGTCCGGGAGACCCCATCAGGGGCAACGATCAACAGCTGCGAGGCCGGTCACCCGTGTGTGTCTGGCACACACAGAGAAGACAAGCACAGCCGTGGAGTCAACCCACAGAGGGACATCCACGGGAGAACCTGCATTTGCCACCTCGGGACCAGCAGCGGAGATCGGAGGCCATCAGGTTGCACCAGTCGGGATGCAGCACAACGATGTCCGGCAGAAGCATCTGCAGAAGGTGACCATTGGGGATCAGATGGGGCACGGCTTGCTGGACTCCGGTGCGACCGTGACTCTGGTTCGCCCTGATATGGTGCGGCCAGAGGATTTGCTCC
>WSYH01000829.1:0-22500 GCA_036426205.1 Ascaphus truei | reverse complement strand
GGCTCCTACTGATGTCCCAAAAGCGACACTGATGCCTAGGAGGTAGATGTCAGCCCTTACCAATGTACCCTATCTGGTGTCCCGGAGCTGAGTCCAGTATCGGAGAATGTGCTACCGGAACCGCTGAAGGTGTGAAGGTGACCACCCCAGGGAGAGGGTAATCGCTACTGATGGTGGCGTCAGAGCAAGAGCGTTACGTGCACAACGTCCCCATTAAAAGTGAGGAACTCCGCTGTCGCCCTCCTGCGGAGATGTCCTTGCCTGCCTCGTCGGACGACGAGAGCGCAAGTGTGTCATCGGTGGTGATGCGCCTACCAGTGGACCACTACAGCGGTGCCGTCCCGAGTGAGCCACTTACCTGCGATGCCGAGCAGCTGAGTCTGGAGATCCCCCCGTCAGCAGGCGCTGGTGAGGCTTGAACCGCGGAGAAGTCCCACGGCCATGGCGACTCCCAGCGTGGTAGAGACGGGACCCAAGATGGCTATCGAGGATGAGAGAACACCAAGAGCCTGCGTAGCGGTAAGGAATATCCACCACATTACTCCCGCCAGGTGAAGAGGGAAGAGGTCACAAAAGGAGGCAGCCTGTGGTCTATCCATGGTGTACCCGCGATCCTGAAGCGCCACCGCCGCCAGTTCCGGCGCAGAGAGCAGATGATGATGTACTTCAGGTGCGGGACCTGGACATGTACCGGTACTCAACGACGTTGACTGGGTGGCCTGGAAAAGTGCGGCTCCGGATGTCATCTGCTCCGGCTTTACAGAAGAAGAAAAAGAGCAGTACATGGAAGCTGTACTGGGCCGAGGGATAAGGAGGTCTGTAGACACAAAGCCTCCCCAAACATCCAAAGGTCGTGGTATAGCCCGGCTCAGAGACTGTGTCAAGGACTGTGCCACTGCCTCGACACCTGTCCCTAGCACCAATGCCCCGGCCACTTCCCCTGCCCCGTCACATTCTTGTCCACCGGGTCCTACTGAAGTGGGGGTAAGAAAGAGAAGGTTCCCCATTTATCTACGGACTGGAGGGACCAGTGATGAAGGGTCTGATGGGGAGAAACCTTGGAGCAGTTGCATTCCTGTACCCAATCCTACAGTGTTTAGGCCTATGCGTAGAGGTACAACCAGGGGAACCATATCTTCTGGAAGGGAGGGTTCAGTGCGCGCAAAGTAACCTGTTATGAACCCCACAGTATACAAACACATGACCAGAGGGACAGGTAAAGGTACACTTTCTAGTGGTACCTCAGGTGTGTCTTCAAGGATAGATACAGAAGGGTCAGTATCTTCATCTGGGTTGGAGGACCACAGCACCAAATGGTGGGCTCCTTTATTCAAGGGGTACTCAGAATTTATGGACCGCACTAGGTTCATCATAATGCAAGATGATTTGGTAGATCATTGGTGGGGTAAGGGCACCTACTCCGAGAAGGAGACTGCTGATGAGTTATCCAGAATGTTGAGAGGAATTAAGAAGGGAATAGTAATCCCTAAGGGTCCGTCTATTCTCTACGACAAAATTGCCCCTGAAGAGCTTTCTTCTTGGGTACTGCCAGGTACAGCTGGAGACCGCAAGCTCATTAAACTGTGAAGAGCTGATAGAGCTATAAAGGCCCGTTATCGCCAATCTTCTCAGTGTTCATTAATGATCTTCCCACAGCTTGTAAGGAAGCCTCAATACACATGTATGCAGATGACACAATCCTATATGCACACAGCCATAGCCTCTCTGACCTTCAACACATACTTCAGTCTGACTTTTTGAGACTCGAAAACTGGATTTCCCAAAACAAACTGTTTTTAAACACTGACAAGACTGTAACAATGGTATTTGGGACCAAGACTAAATTTGTAAAGCTTCCAGTGACTGAGCTCCTGATTAGAACCAACGCTAACACCACCCTAACACCTGTCACTAGTTTTAAATACCTGGGCTTATGGTTCGACTCCCACTTAACATTCGGGATGCACATTGATACCCTGACAACCAAGACCTATGCCAAACTAGAGGTACTTTACAGGAACAAATCCTCCCTAAGTCTCCTGGTCAGAAAGCGTATTGCACAGCAGATGCTAATGCCAATTATTGACTATGGAGACATAGTATATGGCTCGGTACCTCAAGCCCACCTTAGCAAACTTGACACCCTCTACAATTCAATTTGTCGTTTTGTTCTCCAATGCAACTACAACACACATCACTGCGAAATGCTCAAAGAACTAGATTGGTCAACACTAGAGTCTAGGCGCAAAGTTCACCTTTCCTGTCTTGCCTTTAAATTCTTCATGGGCAAGCTACCCAGCTACCTGAACAAGCTCCTCACCCTACCACTTGCAGCACTTATCACCTGAGATCAGACTCCACAAGACTGTTCATGGTCCCAAGGCACAACAAAGTATCTGGACGTTCCTCCTTCTCCTACCGTGCACCCCAAAACTGAAACAACCTACCAGAGACTCTCACATCCACCACCAGTTTAAGTTCTTTCAAATCTAAGGCTGTCTCACATTTTAACCTGGTCTGTAACTGTTTCATACGCTCATAATATATATTTTCTTTAACTGTGCATACAATGTCTTGTATATAATGTATACCCTGTTCATTTATGCAACTGTACTTGTAACCATGTATTATTTGTTTTAATCTGTGCCCAGGACATACTTGAAAACGAGAGGTAACTCTCAATGTATTACTTCCTGGTAAAATATTTTATAAATAAATAAATCACATGGTTTCAATTATCCCTACGTGCTTGAGCCAATTATGCCCAAGATAGTGGAGCAGCATGAGTCCTGGCTCTGAGAAGCAGTACAGGAATACTTATGGTCTAAGAGTAGTACTTCTGTATACCACACAGAGGAGAGAATCTGTCACCTCATGAGGGTGTGGATTGTTGGGAGAGGGATATATATGCACAAGGTGGGGTATTGCCCTGAAAACGGCACTCTGTAGTCTCATTCCATAAAGGTAGTGGATCATAATGGAAGGGAGATACGCAAGCCAGAACCCGGCACTATTATTAGTTGTGGGTTCTCCATGTTGGGAGTTTCCCGGAGTCATTTCACCATCCAGGGTGGGTGGGTGTGCAACCTACTATGTACAAATGTGTGATTAATCAAATGTTATTTTGTATTTGTACAGGTTGTTCACCTGCAGGATGACCCAGGAAATGTGGTCCAAGTGGGGACCATTGAATTTCCACCAGAGGGATAGTGTAGCCCTGTGTGGTTTGGGCTATAGGTCTGCCCTCCTCCTGGCAGCAATACATGGTAAGGGCAGGTAGCTAGGAACAATCAAGGGTTTTCCCCACTTCATGCAATGCAGTGAGTCAGTGAATGTAGTGTGATCAGGCCTTGTGTCCAATTAAAGACACAGGGGTGGTGCCTACTGGAGCATATTTAATGCATGGTAACTTCTTATTTAGTGTGCCTATCCCTACAGTGAGAGGGACAAGGTTTACCAAACCAAGCTGTCAGGGCTCTGGCAGGCTGGAGGCCCTCCCTCAGGGGAGTTGTGAGGAAACCTATACCTCCTACCCTAAAAGGGGGTAACGGAAGAGCCAGAATCACTCTTGGTGCCCTTGGCCGGGAGTGAGTTCAGGGACATCCTGAAGGTGAAGAGCCTTCTATCTGCTGTGATCTGGGCTGCCGAATAGAGACGATAAATAAAGAAGCTGCTGCATTTTACCTATACCTCCTGCCTGAGATTGAAGTATATTGTATATATGTAACCCTGTTTCCCCTAACCAATTTCTCCTACGGGAAATACTGCTCTGGTTACATCGGTCTGAGTGGTGCATACCTGCTGGTAACAGGGGGCCCTGGGTCTCCCGCATGAGGGTAAAGGTGAAAACCAGGACAGGCTTCTGGGGTTGTGCCCAAATTCTACTTACAGGTGCAGCACCTCCATCTTGTGCAGCCCCGAGTGGTGTGGGGTGAGGTATCTGCAAAATAACTCGTTCCCCTCCTCCCAATATACTTCAATCTCAAGCAGGAGGTATAGGTAAAATGCAGCAGCTTCTTTATTTATCGTCTCTATTCGGCAGCCCAGATCACAGCAGATAGAAGGCTCTTCACCTTCAGGATGTCCCTGAACTCACTCCCGGCCAAGTCCACCAAGAGTGATTCTGGCTCTTCCGTTACCCCCTTTTAGGGTAGGAGGTATATATACACACATATAGATATACGTGAGTCAGGGGGCCTGGCCACCCTGGCCCCCTGCGTGCCTGTTTTATTTTTTAAAAAAAAATACGGCGATTCCGGTGCTCATGCGCAGAGCCAATGTCCAGACAGGGAAAGCAGGGTAGCCTGTCTGCTGTGTGTGGGCCCTCTACCCCCGCTCCTAATGTGGGATGGAGGTGATGCACTGTGGCAAGTCCACGCCCGCCAACCCAGCTTCCACCGTGCACCCGCAAACCAAGCTTTCCCACGTGCCCGCCAACCCAGCTTCCCCCATGCGTCCCCCAACCCAGCTTTCCCCGCGCCCACCAATCCAGCCACGGAATTAACTCGCCAGTCTTGCCCCCCCTCCAAAGTCACCCACCCAGTCAGTCACCCAGCCATCCAGCCAGTCTAAGGCAGTCACCTACCCACCCAGACGGTCAGTCACCCACCCAGGCAGTCAGTCACCCACCCACCCACACAGTCAGTCACCCACCCACGCAGTCACCTGTCTTTTGTTGAAAATATAAAAATAAACAGATTGCATTGTAATGTTTTTTTCCGTATTATAATAGTCACTCAGTCATTCAGTTACTCAGTCGTAGGTGCGCTATGGGTTCGGGGGGCGGTGGCCTGCTCCTTTCATTTGTCCTGGGCCCCATGATTTCTGTTGGCGGCCCTGCTTCTGTGCATCATGGTGATGAGGACCATTGCATCGTGGGTCAAGAGTTAGTGCTGCAATAGGATGACAAGGGTGAATCCCGGCAAAGTTAAGAAACACATTGATTGGCTTTTGTTTAATTGTGTATTTTTTTTTCATGTTGTCTTTTGACTGTCAACTGTGCCACTTTCAGTGTATTGATAAGCACAGTGACAAGCAGTGCATTTTTTGTCAAATGTTTGTTTTTATTTCATTGTAATTTATTGTATTTGGTGCTTGTTTTTCTTTAGCTTACCCATTGATTGTCATTGTGACAATCCATGCCCATATTGTGGGCATGGTTTACCACTGTGACAATAAATGAGTAGAGGGGGTTGGGTGTGGGTGTAGTTGTTCCCAGGAGGGTGGTTAGGCTTCCCAGGTGGGTAGCGGGGAAGGAGTGTTAACTGCTAAGGTAATTAAGGGGTTAATGGCCAGTAGTTTTTATTTTATTTTAATGTTGCTGCTCATGGAAGATGCAGAGGATATGGAGGAAGATGAGAATGACCTTCATGCTGGCAGGGGTAAGTACAACTTTAATTTATGCTGGATGGGTACTGTTTTATTTTTAATGGGCAAAATGCTATTATCCAGATCTGGATAATAGGATTATTGTACTGTATGTGTTGGGGCGTGGAGTGGGGGTTGTTGGGCGCAGAGGGGGCAAGTGGTAGGGTTGTTTTATTTTAATGTTTATTGGGGGTAGAGGGGATGGGTGCAGGGGGTAGTTTTACCAGGGTGGGTATTTAGGCCTACCGGGTGGGTAATGGGAGCAGTTAACACCTTCATTTCCATAGTGGTTACTCCTCTCCAAACTTTCATGGTAGGCCTAACCACCCACCCTGGGGAAACTACCCCCTTCACGCACCCCTCTATCCCCAATAAACCAGGTACTCTGTCTTATTTTAATGTTAATTTTAATAACACAGTCAAGAAGCAGGGGGTCTCTTGAGCTGTACCTCATTCACTTCAGCCCCGGGAATTTTAAATGCACAGGAGATACAGGCATCCTATACCAGAAGCAGGGTGTCCCTGAGGCTGAAATGAATGCGGTTCAGCTCAGAACATCCCCTGCTTCAATACATTGTTATTAAAATTAACATTAAAATTGCGCGATCGCCTGTAAGAGCTGCACAGGAAGTTGCAGCTCTCTCTGTGCAGCTCTTCTAGGCTACTGCAGATCTTCTAGGCTCTTTAAGCAAACACAAACTAGTGAGATTAGTATTGGGGGAAAAAATAAACATACAAAGTACTGTAGTGCGATTTTGCATTTTTTTTTACCGCACTATAAAAAACGTGTGATTTTTCTTATTGAATATCGTTTTGATTCACATTTCTTATAGTGCAGTAAGAACATGCAAATCCGCTCAGTAATGCACTGAATTTATCAAAGTTTAGTGAATAGGCCCTAAAGAGCACCAAGGTACGTGACATATAAATGCAAACAATAAAACTGACTAGCATAGGACAGATCCAGTAATATATACTCAAATTGATAATGACACATAATACATCTAAATTGATGCAGCACAAATATGTTGTGAAGGCTTGCACAATTTAAAAAAATATGGGATGCAAAAGAGCCAAAGTGAAGCATTATATTAATATATCAACATACACATTGTTCAAATTCAGTACAGAAATAGAGCTCAAGCCCAGATGCTCTGAATAAACAACAAGCTTTGTCACAAACAATCGACTGACCGATAATAAAAATACATCATTTGCATAACACATTGGCCTTCAACGGGATAGCAGAGGTACTGTACTGTGTAATCTAAAGATGCTAAGCACATAAATAAATAAGCATGAGAAACAAAAAAAATATGTTAGTGGGTATCTTACAGTATGCATAGTGTTCTTCCCTGTATCCAGGTCAGCATATTTTGAGCCCACTTAATAACTCTACACACCGTAAACACAAATAATATCAGGCCTAAAAAAATATTTAAATAATGTATTTGCTTTCATTAGTGAATGGCAAAGGTGCATTGTAATTTTATGAGCACAGGTAAAGAGTCCAACTAATGGATTCTACATAATCTAAAAGTAGAGAGAAAAAAACCACAACATTTCACAAAAGCCTCTGTGTGTCAGGATTCCTTAAGAATCAAACAAAACACCTTAATTAAAGAAAACAGCAGGTCTTATAAAATGTTAAAGATGCTTAGACAAAGGAGATTAAAATGCAAATGGGATATAAATTCCTGAGAACGCAGCAAGTGAGAAACTATAGAGGAGCACAACAAGAGCCGCTGCACACTACACAGGGAACACATTGAATGGAATGCTACTGTATCAAATATAGGTAGAGCAGAACTAAATCAGCTAAACCAATTTAAAAGTTGTAAGGTTAAAAGTCTCACTTACTTTACTGTTTGCATTAATATTCCACTGGTTCATGGAAATCTGTCCGTTACTTAAAAAAAAAAAAAAAAAAAACAATTCTTCAAAAACAATAAATAATGTAATTTATGATTGTTAACTGTAGGTAACGTTTTCGCATAAATTAAAATCTACTGCGGATTTGCAAGATGCTTTCAGCCACAGATGAGTCTCAAAAAAGCAGTTTTTCCCCCCTATCACCGAGAATTCCCCCGATGGATTAAGAATCCAAAATAAGAGCTGCGGCCTAAAATAGCATTGGTTGTTAGTTCTAGTCCAGATCTTACACCATTCCAGTCATTATGTTGGTGCCGTAGGCTTGTCATCTCTATATAGTTGGTATGGAAATCCTTTTAGAAAGTGGGGGATGGTACTCATTTAAATATACTTGCGTAGCTATTAGTATATCTCCCAGCCAGGTACCTCAGGTGTGCAAAAAGAAAAGTAAAAATGTGCACCAAATGTACCATCAGTGAATGAGTGAAAAAGGTAAATCACATGTGTGATAAAGACATGCAATAGTGAAACTTCATATGTGAAGGTAGTAGTCAGTGTGAATCAATCATTAGTGAAAACAAAGAACTGAAACAAATAATAGGACGTTCAGTGTGTATGTACAATGAGTCTGCAGCTGTTCACAAGCGATGTCTCGTCATCTTAAAGATACTGGGAGAAAGTGGATAAAAACCAGCGCACAACACTCATAGTGAAATACTGTTTTAATAAACACAATGGTGGTATAAGGTAAGTATTAAGCGTACATCAAAGCAGTCATTTAGCGCATTTCATGTAACATGGACTTGGGTTTACCACACGGGGAATCGACGACCATCAGTGGTGGGTCCTTTGCGGGGTACAGTAGGTATAGCTGGTCCTTTGCTGGGTAGTCCACACCTTCCAGGGAAAGCGATGCTCTCAGTATGGAGAATACACTGTATATATTATCACCTGCGTCATTGTCCATAGATTACCTAATAACATTTTATTATTTTTCACTATTGGTATCCTCTCCACTATGCTCTGTTGGGTTTATTGTCTGGCTAAGCACTTAATATAGCCTTAGAATAATTTGATCCTAGACTTACTATAGTCCTAATAATTCTATATGTAGCCCCGAGGTAAAATTTCACTCTCTGGCCCCCCTCTGCGTGTGCCGGGGGATCGCGGATGCCGCCGTTGCCACTGACGGACCCGCCGGGAGAACGCAAGGGTGGGGGCCAGTGCAGGGAGCAGAGCGGTGCTCTGAGGCGCAGGCCGGTTGCCGGGGACGCGATCGGGCCGTCGCTAAGGCCGCGATCGCGTTGCCACCTGCCCGGCGGCTGGAGGAGAGGGCGCCGCCATTGCGCGTTAGCTCGCGCATGCGCTGTAGGCAGAAAGTGCAGGGAAGGCCCCAGAGAGATCGCGCGAGAGTAGGGAAGTGTAGGAAAAGGTTGTGGCGGCCATTGGTAGTTCGCGCATGCGCAAGGCAAGTGCGCACGTGGCCCCAATACACAGACAGCCCCCTGGGAACTACAACTCCCAGGAGGCATAGGGAGACAGGCACCAGGTGCCTGATAGTGGCCAATAGGGCTGGAGGAAGCTCAGCCCGGGAAAAGAGATACATTTCCCGGGCTTTGCACGCGTCAGTCAGGCAGAGGAGAAGGAAGGAGTAGGAGGGTTGTAGGGAGCGCGTGGCTCCTGCACCAGGTAAGGGTTCTCCTTAGGTCCCCAGGCAGGCCCCAATTCCCGGTAAGGGCAGGGGGTAACTGAAGAGGGACGGCCCTAGATAGGGAAGGTCACCCTTAGGTGTGTGAGGGTGCAGGTTTGGCAGTACCACAGCGGGTAGTGCTGTGCGCACTGGCAAATAGGCACAGGGTGTGTGCAGTGGATTTGCTGCGGGTTCCAGTGTATTGTGTGAGTAGGACTGTTTGCTGTGTGTGCACGCTGCATGTACTGGGCGCATTGTGTGCAGCGTGTGTGGATGTCTGCAGGCTGACTGTGTTAGCTGTGTGTCTGCTGCAGGCTGTTAGTATCTGGGAGTTAGTACCTAGTTGTTAGTGAGTTACAGATAGGACTGGGACGAGCGAGGGGAGGGGGGCAGGTTATTACTCCACAGGCCCTAGGAGATTTCCCCCAAGCCACCCCAGGTTGCGGTTCATCAGGGACAGGCCCTAGGTTAGGGTTCCTGTCACGTTAGGGATAGTTAGGGATAGCGGCGGTTGCTGTTCCCGTGAGACGGTGTGTTACCGAGAGACTGTTGTATTCCCGTGAAGCGGTGGGACCCTCGTTGGGGTTCCTGGAGAATGTCACCTGGATAGGATCAGAGGATTGAATCGCACGTCTGACCCTTTGTGAAGATCTGCAGGCCCGAGCACCGGAGTGCTCGGCAGGTAACGCGTATCTAAGTGGACCAACAGGCCTTAACAATTTAGTGACTGCGCAGTCACCCACGACCTCCGTAGGAGTACGGGACATTGGGTGTGGGGGATCACAGGACACGGGTGGGAACCCAGCATTGGGCTGAGGTGATATGGTTAAGGTGATGCGGATAGAGCATGATGTTATGTAATGTGTTATATGTTCTCAAGTAAAGTGTTAGTTATTGTTTATCGTATACGTGTGTTATTGTATTTCTTATCCAGGGCTATCTTTCATAACGGGGTCTGGGTAAGTGGAGGCGCTGCACCAGGTAATGGTAAGGGTTTCCCCAGGCTCCAGCTAGCGGAGGCTCAGATCTCCTGGAGCCACAGGTGTGATACGTTACCATAGTCCCTTAGAAGAGGTGTGCGCAAGGAAAGGGACCGGTTAGACCACAAGGGGCCAATGTGAGATTGGGTGGGTCAGGCCGGTTCACAAAAAGGGCTACATTTGGAGGCGCTGCTGAGAGATCAGACCTGGGGTGCCCTGTATGTTTTTTTTCTAAATTGTGTCCTATTTTTGTTCCACCATGTGGGTGCTCTCAAAGCAGGAGGTCTACGCATGGGCCTTGAAAGTGAACGTGACTCCTAACCGCGTGGTTGCCGTGGGGGCAGTCCCGGCTGGCGTGCTCTTGTTAGATGTCCAGGCGCAGGTTCGGAAGCTCCCTGGACTGGCGGGTACGTGGGTCAGAGGGCGAAGGTATGATGACACCTACCAATGGAGTACTGTCCTGATATATGTAGGCCAGACCCTAAGCGAGGTAGATGGCCCTAAATTCTTAAATCTGCCCGGGGGTCCGACCGATGGGTGCCCCTTTATCTACCCTGACTTGGCAGTATCTGCCTGCACCGAGAGTCCTATTGGTGGCTAAATGGCACCTAACATGGCGGCTCCCGCCAAATCACCATGGCACGTGCGCGGCTGACTGCCAGCCTGCGCAGAAGAATGTTGCAACCAGTTATCCAGGACTGGCGGGAAAACCCGAGCCCCGCCCCCACACTGTGAGTGACTCGGTACCGAGCTCGCAACATTCCCCAAAAGACTGTGCTGCTCTTCCTCTAGAGTCCACCAGGTGGAGGGAGTGTCTTGAGCAGAAATCAACAATTTCTGTTCCCCCTAAGGAAAGCAAGGGATGCCGAGAAAAACACCCTTGGCTGTATAGAATCATACGGGCCCCCCATTTAGTCTTGCCAATGGTGATGTGCCCGTGTGCGTTAAAAGAATGGAAGGTGACGGGTGGCTGGATGGACGGAGCATCTGAGTCACCAGTTGCCCTCACGATGACCGTGGTAGACGGGGAAGAATGCCTGCAAGGCCGTCTGAATGAATGTGAGTGTGCCGTTGGGGAGCTGACCCAAGGGCCTAAGTGTCCTGACTGTGCGGCGCAGTTCCTGCAACCCAAACCGCCAGCGGCAGAGGACACTGTTGCAGAAATGGAGTGTTCCTTTCCCGAGGATGAGAGAGACTGCCAGGGGTTACACCCTGATGTGTATGAGCCCTGGAAATTGCCAGGAATAGAGGTCACGGTGCTAATGTGCCCCTGCCTGAGTGAAGCCCTTAAAGAGGGAGTCGAACCGTCCCAGTTACAGCTAGGTTTCAGGTCAACTGAGGTGGACGGAGAAATGTTTACCCAGTGTTTTGGCCTCAAATGTGGCTGTTCCCGGAGGGAGGCACTGGCGTGGGAGCCTCAATGTGAGTGTTGCGGGGCCTGGTTCCTAAAGCCTATCCTGCCCCAGGTGGTGGAACCAGCATAGGAAGAAGAGGAGGAGCCGGACCTCTCTCCTGAAGTAAGTTATGCGTGTCATCAGTTTGTCCTAATTCCAGAAGCCGCCGGGGACCCGTGTGTCCAGACCACTGTTGCAGACCCTCTCAAAGGGGACATTCAAATGGTAGAGCAGGAACCTCTGATGGCGGAATCTGCGGAGAAAGAGTTGCCTGATGATGCTACCAAGGTGGGTGAAGCCGCTACTAATGCTTCTACTTCAGCGATGGAGGTGGTGGAGGGGCCGTGTGCCCAAATGGACTTTCCAGACGCTGAGCCGGAGCCGCTGAAGGCGGAGCTCCAGATGTCGGAACCCAAGATGTCGGTTCCAGACCCGGTTCCCAAGCAGGAACCACTGATGCCAGAACCACAGATTCCGGAGGCCCAGGGTAAGGTGTTTGTACCCCCGCCCATGTGTGGTGATTCCAGCGACCAACCGAGTGTGGTGATGCGCCTGCCGGCGGACCACTCCAGTGAGGTCACCGAGCCAACCACCTCAACTGATGCAGACCATGATGTGGGCCCGTGTGCCCTGCGACGGCCAGTCCGGCCTATCACCGAGGTACCAGCGGTCCCAGGCTTGGGATCAGTACCTGCCGACAACGATAGGGGTAAGTTGACTGCCCCAGGGGTGTCGGGTGTGAGCTCCCCGGTGATCGTGGAGCCTGGTGACTCCAAAGGTAGGGTCACCCGGGCGATGGGCTCACCCCGTCATCGCGTCCTGGTGGAGGTGTCTCCCCCAGAAGATCTCTGCAGATCATGGAATGAACTCGACCTCATCAAGGTATCCGGTGTAGCGGACCGGAGCGACACATACTCCTGCACGAGGAGTCTCCAAGCTTGGCCTTCCCAAGACCCGGGCCTACCCGAAGAAGTTATGCCATCCGCAGTCACCGTTAAAGGGATGGTTGGAGCGGACAAAGACTGTGTTGAGACCGCTCCGGTAGTTGTGGCCTCTCCCATGTGCACGATGGAGCGTTATGTTCGCCATGTGGTCCGGCAAGGGTCAATACCCCAGACCCCTTACTATTTTTTCAGCAAGGGGGAGAAGGTGGGTTGGTGCAAGGGACTTCTCTTGAGCTCCAAAAGACTCACAGGAGTCAAGGTGGGATACCCTCACCCAATCAATTAGGGGCACTCCACTCTGAGACTCAGCTGGCCTTGGGTATCCATGCGGGTATGTTGGGTACCGGTGAACAAATGCCTATTGTATGTGATGTACTGTTTACTATGCATTTTTCATTGTGTAACACTATGTATGGTTGCTACCCAAGCGAGGTCGTTGGGATTCTGCGAGGGGGAGAATGTAGCCCTGAGGTAAAATTTCACTCTCTGGCCCCCCTCTGTGTGTGCCGGGGGATCGCGGGTGCCGCCGTTGCCACTGACGGACCCGCCGGGAGAACGCAAGGGTGGGGGCCAGTGCAGGGAGCAGAGCGGTGCTCTGAGGCGCAGGCCGGTTGCCGGGGACACGATCGGGCCGTCGCTAAGGCCGCGATCGCGTTGCCACCGGCCCGGCGGCTGGAGGAGAGGGCGCCGCCATTGCGCGTTAGCTCGCGCATGCGCAGTAGGCAGAAAGTGCAGGGAAGGCCCCAGAGAGATCGCGCGAGAGTAGGGAAGTGTAGGAAAGGGTTGTGGCGGCCATTTGTAGTTCGCGCATGCGCAAGGCAAGTGCGCACGCGGCCCCAATACACAGACAGCCCCCTGGGAACTACAACTCCCAGGAGGCATATGGAGACAGGCACCAGGTGCCTGATAGTGGCCAATAGGGCTGGAGGAAGCTCAGCCCGGGAAAAGAGATACATTTCCCGGGCTTTGCACGCGTCAGTCAGGCAGAGGAGAAGGAAGGAGTAGGAGGGTTTGTAGGGAGCGCGTGGCTCCTGCACCAGGTAAGGGTTCTCCTTAGGTCCCCAGGCAGGCCCCAATTCCCGGTAAGGGCAGGGGGTAACTGAAGAGGGACGGCCCTAGATAGGGAAGGTCACCCTTAGGTGTGTGAGGGTGCAGGTTTGGCAGTACCACAGCGGGTAGTGCTGTGCGCACTGGCAAATAGGCACAGGGTGTGTGCAGTGGATTTGCTGCGGGTTCCAGTGTATTGTGTGAGTAGGACTGTTTGCTGTGTGTGCACGCTGCATGTACTGGACGCAGTGTGTGCAGCGTGTGTGGATGTCTGCAGGCTGACTGTGTTAGCTGTGTGTCTGCTGCAGGCTGTTAGTATCTGGGAGTTAGTACCTAGTTGTTAGTGAGTTACAGATAGGACTGGGACGAGCGAGGGGAGGGGGGCAGGTTATTACTCCACAGGCCCTAGGAGATTTCCCCCAAGCCACCCCAGGTTGCGGTTTATCAGGGACAGGCCCTAGGTTAGGGTTCCTGTCACGTTAGGGATAGTTAGGGATAGCGGCGGTTGCTGTTCCCGTGAGACGGTGTGTTACCGAGAGACTGTTGTATTCCCGTGAAGCGGTGGGACCCTCGTTGGGGTTCCTGGAGAATGTCACCTGGATAGGATCAGACGGATGCATCGCACGTCTGACCCTTTGTGAAGATCGTTGCAGGCCCGAGCACCGGAGTGCTCGGCAGGTAACGCTGTATCATAAGTGCACCAACAGGCCTTAACTAATTTAGTGACTGCGCAGTCACCCACGACCTCCGTAGGAGTACGGGACATTGGGTGTGGGGGATCACAGGACACTGGGTGGGAACACCAGACATTGGGCTGATGTGATATGGTTAAGGTGATGCGGATAGAGCATGATGTTATGTAATGTGTTATATGTTGTCAAGTAAAGTGTTAGTTATTGTTTTATCGTATACGTGTGTTATTGTATTTCTTACCCAGGGCTATCTTTCATAACGGGGATCCTGGGTAAGTGGAGGCGCTGCACCAGGTAAATGGTAAGGGTTTCCCCAGGCTCCCAGCTAGCGGAGGCTCAGATCTCCTGGAGCCACAGGTGTGATACAGTTACCAGTAGTCCCTTAGAAGAGGTGTGTCGCAAGGAAAGGGACCGGTTAGACCACAAGGGGCCAATGTGAGATTGGGTGGGTCAGGCCGGTTCACAAAAAGGGCTACATATATATACATTGAGTGCAATTACTAGAGATCTAGCGCACTTTCTTAGTACACTAATGCAGAATTCAAGAATGTGAAAGGCACAATTAATTTTACAGCATCTGAAGAATCTAGGCTGGATTAATCCGTGACTGAATCTGATTAAAAAAATTTTTTTTTTTAGTATATACAGTTTATTATTTAATAATGTCAGGGGCGAGGTGCAATCTTTATTTTGCAGATTTGGAAGCTTGATCAACGTCAACACCGTGTTTTTGTAGAAACCACATCCAATGACCCAGAACATAACTATTGAATAAATATTGTAATGTATGTGTAGCCCTTTTCCCCCCGTAACTAAAAGGGGCTACTGTGTTGCCGTTACCTGCTGGCTCACAGGAGGCCAGAGCCTCCACCATTGGGAGCCTGGGGTGAGCGGATGTCCACCTCGGTGCAGCGCCTACACCTGAAATGGATCCTGACACAGCAGGATAAGCTCCTTCCAGGAACAATACCAGTAATACACACACGCAGGTATATAATTACAACCTTTACTGTACACACCATAAACAGTACCCTGTACCACACAGTATAATAGGCCCCAGCTTAGTACCACCGATGAGTGTCCCCAAAGTACATAGGGTGCCAGGCACCAATACTCTGATGTCCTTTTCCCCAATGTCAAGGCCCATCCAAAGTGTACGGAGTAGCGCTACCCTGTAAAATGTTGGTGCACTTTGTTGAGGTACCTGCCGGGGACTCCAGCACCCAGTGCATCCGACTTAGCAAGGAGGATCCATCTGATCCAACAATGTGTGGTCAGCGCATGCATCCGCCTCCGCATGGGGTGGTATCCAGTTGGAGTGTCCCACCGTGAAGCTGGTCTCTGTGCCTTTCGGTGGTGGTCTGGTCCCAGACCACAGGCTGCAACTGCTGCGCTGCGTTTTTCTGTGTCCCTGACACTACACAGTAAAGGGAAAGCATTCATATCTAAGGGGGCCTTTCCTGAAGCAACCATAACCTACTGTGAATCAGGGCCTATCTGGAGCCTAAGGGGGCAAACTAGGCCTAGTCTCAGAGCCACTGGCTCCTGAGGCACTACCTGTCAGTTCAGCTCGTTTCTCCGACAGGCGTGGTCCCTCTGACCAACAAAACAATTAAAGAAGTAAAACCGCTAACCAATCCAGACAGGTAATACAAACATGCCATCCAAATACATAACAATTTTGTCAAAACAATAAATATAAATAGAAAAAATAACAATTAATTCAAAACAAGCATTTGCCAAAAAAATGCATTGTCTGTCACTGTATTTATCTGTACCCTAAAAAGGGCACAGATAAATGCATTAGCAATTAATGGGAAATCAAAAACATTAAAAGAAAAGAAAAACAATAAAAAACCTGAAAAAAGACAATTACATACTGTACATTCAATATTTATCTTAAAAGTCTTCACCCTCCGAATCCCGGCATATCAGGAAGCTCTCATCCCGCGATGTCATCCACCACAATCCGCCTGCATCCTCCCCGAAGATCAGCATCAAGTAAAAAAATCATCTTTCTTCCATCTTCTTTCATAATTCTTTTCTTCCATCATCTTTATTTTCTTACTTTGTGTGGTGTGCAGGATTCGCTTATCTTTATTATCTTGTAATGAAACACATGGGACATTGTTCCTGGCATGCAAGGACACAGATAAAATAATCTACTGTGTGCCATCTGATATATGCAAATTTATTGCAAAAATTATCAGGTTTAAGTACAGTAGTAAAGAATGCCTGGAATAAAGCGCAAAAGCATGATTTCCACCATTAACTTTCAGTAGTTAGTGAGCACTTTTGGGGGTAGCAGGTAGAGCGTGTGTGCCATGGTTGTGGCTTAATTTGTCAAAGGTTACATGTGGTGGCTGGAGCCGACTTGTCTATGGCTAATGAAAGTGTACTGTTGTATAGAAAGGTTGCCTGGTCTGTGAAAGAAGCAATGGAGCAAATACTGTACACAACCTCAGCGTTAAGTGCAAACTATGTCAAGATAATTGGAGACAATAAATATTTACAGTGAAACCACTTCAAATTTCAGAAATCCTGCAGCCTGGATGACCCTTGAATTGTCCAAAAATCCTTCTTGATACTTGTATAGAAAACAGCCCTCCTTGGTGTTGGCTCTTCAAAACCGTGTGCAGATTCTAGATTGTAGATAAGTGAAAAAATAAACACATCAATGTATAGCTTTGAATATATTTAGTGATATAATGAATCACCTCAATGTGCAAATAATTACTGAAAAGGTGACTAGGCATTTAAATCCTTGAATCCCACATGGATAAGTGAAATGGTGATATCAATAGCAATATACTGTTGCTGTGAATGATGGCACTTAGAGATATAAAGGTATGCCCAAGTACTTGTGCTGCATGAGTACAATTACTTACATATGCCAACAGGCATGCATGTGGAAATACAATTTCATATATTACTTAACTCCCAAGAGTTGGGTAAAGATGCTCATTTGACAAGGAAGCATACATGTAAAAAAGAGATAAATAACAGTTCAATAACGTTTAAAATAATTTTATAAAACAGAGACTCTTGGAATCTCACTCACGAATTAGAATGTAAAAATGAACGTTGAACAGAATGGTGCTGGTCGTCACAAGCCTTGATGGTCGGGATATGGATGTGAAGTTTTTTCTTCAAGTGTTTGGGCGTCTGCCTGTGTTTCCACGCCATGCCGTGGTCTTAGCTGCCTTGCAGCTCATGTCCTGGCTCCGCACCACGTGTCAATGCAGTGCCATGATGATGCAATGGCGCGCTGATGTATTTGTGCAATGATGTTGTGTATCGTTCCTCTATGGAAGACTCCATCCTCTTCCGCAATCAATTCTTGATAATGACGCCAGTGTGCAATAATCACCCTACGTATTGCACGAATGGCTATTTGCTTCCTCAGGGGTAGTGAGGAGAACATTGAGGAACACTAACCCCTCAATTAACCAGTGCTACAGGGCTTAAATCCACCTAAATAATAAATAGGCTGCTTAGTCCAGAGGAACAGAGGATAGAGGAGCTTAATGATAATGAACCCCTAGTTGGGATGTGGTCTAGCGGTGACCGTCAAGGGATGTCTGGGGGAAGTCCTAAGACCCACCCAGACCCCATACATAAGTCCCGCAACTATATGAGCCACAGCACCTGGGGAAACTCCAACAACAAAGTGATGAATGAAAATCAATTTACTCACTGAAGTCTTCAAAGTTCGTCCGGTCTTTTGCATGCTCCAGGCTGTTTGACAAAATGCAGGCAGAGTAACCTCACCGGGGAGGAAGGGCAGCGGGCACGGCCGCGCAACGAATGGACAAAGGCTGGACTGTGCTTGAAAAAAACTTTATTGCGGCATGGAGATTTAAAAAAGAGAGAGGGGAAGGCACCCCCCGCAACTCTTATGCGTTTCACCCACTCGGGGCTTTTTCAAGAGTTTCTCCTATATGCTCCCCGGGATTGTGCAATTAACCAGCACACTGCTGTATTAGAGGCAAGTTTTTCCAACAGTGATAACTCCCTGTTACACACTGTTATACATAATGGAATCTGGGATAGGTTTAAACAACACCTTAAATTAACCCTGGTTGCATATCTATTACGTGCTTACTTGTGTGCGGTTCGTGACGGATGGTGTATGGGGAGGGATTGAGCAGAGAAATTGGTGACCTGTGAGCATGCGACCTGCATTTGGGACCAGGGTTAATACCAGGGCCGCCAACAGAAATCATGGGGGCCCGAGACAAATGGAAGGAGCAAGCCCCACCTCCCCCCAACCCATAGCGCACCGACCAGGAAAAAAAATTTTTAGCACGCAACTTTTACTTAACCACCCAATACATATAAAAGATACACCCCCAATACAAATAAAAATCAGACTTACCTTGTGGATGGGGGGCCGGTGGCTGTCACGGGGGGCGGGAGGGCGATGCTGACTGCTACTGGGAGGGGCACCTGTGGCTGCTGCTGGGGGGGAGCACCGGTGGCTGCTACTGGGGGGAGGCACCGTTGGCTGCAGGATGGCTGGGGTGAGGGTGGGAATGGCGTCTAGGGTTGCCAGTTGCCAGATGGCTTGTCCAAAAATACTGGACACAATGCTAAAATATGCGAGACCTCCCAATACATATAAAAAGTACCTGACACCCCCAATACATATAAAAAAAAAACAACCCTCCCAATACATATATAAAATATCCCAACCCCCAAAATACATATATAGAATACCCCAACCCCCGCAATACATATATAAAATACCCCAACCCCCCAATACATATATAAAATAACCCAGCCCCCCCAATACATATAAAAAATACCCCAGCCCCCCCATTACATATAAAATATAACCCAGCCCCCCCATTACATATACAAAATAACCCAGCCCCCCCAATACATAAAAAGAATACCCCAACCCCCCAATACATATATAAAATACCCCAACCTCCGCAATACATATATAAAATACCCCAACCCCCCAATACATATATAAAATACCCCAACCCCCGCAAAACATATATAAAATACCCCAACCCCCACAATACATATTAAAAATACCCCAACACCCCCATTACATATTAAAAATACCCCAGCCCCCCCAATACATATATAAAATACCCCAGCCCCCCAATACATATACATGGCGCCACGGTTGTGACAGTGCTGCGGGGGCTGGAGCAGCCTGGCAGCACTGCGGGGGCCCAGCGGCGGTCCAGGGGGGCGGCGGCCACGATGGTGACAGTGCTGTGGGACTGGAGCAGCCTTGCAGCATTGGGGGGGCCCGTCGGCACTCCGGGGAGGGCAGCACGGTGGCGCTCCGGGAAGGGCAGCCCTGCGGCACTCCTGGGGGGCGGGCACGTGCTGATAGTGCTGCGGGGGCTGGAGCAGCCTGGAAGCACTGCGGGGGCCCATCGGCGCTCCGGGGGTGGTGACTATGGTGGGGGGTGAGGTGGGGAGTGGTGGGGGAGGGTGCGCTGCTGCGGGGGCCCGGCGGCAGGCACCTGTTCCCCGAGGCTGCTGTTTCCCGCATGCGCCAGGCCTCCCTCTCATGCTGGCACTCCGGAAACTTACCCAGCTTCTGACTTCCGGCGCTGCCAATAGGGAGACCCGGCACAGAGTGTTTTTTTTTTATTAACTGGCGCCCGGCCGTGCAGGGGGCCCGGGCGGCCGGGCGCCCCTGACACACGGGACCCAAGACGCCAGTGCTCTTTGTCCCCCCCTCTTGGCGGGCCTGGTTAATACACACCTCGCAAACTGGCCCACTTTTCACCTTCACATAGGCCCCTCAAATGAACAATATCTCCCCTCAATCCATCCCAGTATGCCATCTGTCACGTACTGCACAAAAGTGAGCCCTTGTCTTACATATGCAACCAGGGTTAATACGCAAGGCTACTCTAGCCAACTCCCCTTTTTTCTGCGCAATGTACTTTCCATTAGTTAATTTTTACTCAATTGCAGTCAGATCTCTATGCTGCCACCATAACTTATACATATAACTGTTACATATGCCCTGAACATATATTATCTTTAACTGTTTATGCAATGTCTTTAAATATAATCGCCTATCTGATCAAACTTCTCACCACACATAGAACTTTTCCCCTTAGATCTGACTCCAAAAGACGGAAGGTATTGAACTGAAAACAGCCAAAAATGTCCGGTGGTCTAAAAAATAGTCCAGTAAATAAAAGTCTGTATCTGTGTATCTATGAGTAAATGCCACTTCAATTGTATATGAACCAAATAGTAATGATGGAACTCTAATTTAATGAATATGTGGCTAGATTAACAACTGGCTGTCACATACAACACAATCATGTTGCAGTTCATTACTCACGGACTACCAGACTGATGATGAAGGTTTCAGCAGGTCCACAGCACTCCACAGTAGCCGACTGCACCATTCAGCAGCTCCCTGTGGTGAGTAGCGCGGCGTCAGGTGGGGGGAGAAATCCCCAAGCAGGAGTCAAGCAGCTCCGACGAGGGCATGATCCCCAATTATAAGGGAGGGCAGTAGAAAGGCTCCCAAGTGTACACATACACACCGCAATGCAGGCGCAGTCACGGAGTGACTTGTTAGTCATTCAATTGCCGCCTGACTCACCAACCGGATGAGCCGCTGTGTTCCAATTAAACCAGGGAGGGGCATCAGTAGAGATGCTAATGAAGCCTTTGAACAGCCTTTTCAAAGTAGCGTGCCTCCAGGTAAAAAGCAATAGAGTCTTAATCCACACAAAAACCGGAGCACAGCCCACCAGTGCAAAGTAGGACACAAAAGGTTCTTTCAGCGATTTATTGATTTAAAAGAACATAAGGCAGAAGTCCTAACGACACCCTGACATGTTTCACGCACAGGGCGCTTTATCAAAGATCTTTTTATCTGTAACTGTTTCACATGCCTATAATCATATATTATCTGTAAATGTTCTTCAAATGTCTTTAAAAATGATGTATAACCCTGGTCACTTAATGTAACCATATTTTTGTAACCATGTACTGTATTTGCCATCATAACTCTGTGCCCAGGACATACTTGAAAACGAGAGGTAACTCTCAATGTATTATTTCCTGGTAAAACATTTCTAAATAAATAAATGAAAAAGCTGGGGGAAAAATATGTGGAATGGATTTTGACAGGTTTGCCTACATCTACAGTAGTTAACTATCCTTTAAGTAACTTATAGTATAACAAATAAATTAGGGAGACATGCTTGTGCTGAAAAAGGATGAAATACTGGCACTCTCTTCAGAGGTCTGTATCTCGGAAAGAGAGTGGTCCTCAGAGATGAAATGGAGTTCAGATCCGGAGACCCACAGCTTCAAACTTATTTAAAAAATATAAAATAAAAATAATAAAAAGTGCATGAATTGCTCCTTTAAGAGCTGCTCAGGAAACACAGGGAGAGAGAGAGTGCTTCTCTCTGGACTGCTCTGCGCTGCTCTTATAGACTGGCTGGCCAGGTACAATTTATACTGGAATGGTCCTGCTTTAATCCTCCTGGGCCGCAAAATGTACTGTTTTAGGGGCCACAGATTTCAGTGTGTTGGTCTGCAGTACCAGGGACAGTAAGTCTGGCTACATCTGTATATCCTATCCTTCTGTTTATGTTTTCTCATATTTGCATTGGGAGAAAAAAGCAACCCAGTTTGCCCATGTAATACACCATATGGAAGCTAGACAGTTTGAAACGCCTGCATTCATCACATTAATGTGAGTGCAAATTGAGATCACTTTGTGCCTATCCACAATTTTAGAACTGCTACACTGTTTACAGAAAAAATGGAGAGTAAACTCCTGAGTTCCAATGCTACACAGTCATATATAATGGTGATATGCAATCTCTGTCCAGGTGTAACTAGGAGTGGAGTCTCCAGCAGGTATAAAATAGAAAAAGTATAAGGTAAGGTAGGGGTTGATATAAAGATATATAACACAAACCAGTCGGGGGTTATTGAGCAAATGTGGACCAGGGGCACAGGAAAATGTGACCACCGTAACATATGCAGTGACCCTTGAAATGTCCCAATAATGCTAACCTTACCCGACTGGTGTCCGGACCAACCCCTGAAGCCAAACAGTATGCTGAAATGGTGTCCCATGTATGAACCATGCACGGCTGCCGGGTACACGATACTGTAGATCCCACGTGTGTGGCGTCCTTGCCTGACACCCCGGTAGAAGGTATCGCTGCACCGCTGACTGGCTTGCAAGCCCTCCCCTCCGCTCACCGATGTAATTGGAATAGGAGCTCCGTCTCTCTAACCAGCCGCGCCAATCTGGGGACCCACGTGATGGTGCGTCAGCACGCACGGATCGTCCTCGAGCCGCATCCGGAAGGCAATCAGCTGTATGGAGACCGGGGAGCCTGTGTGCGATGCCTTGCAGCGTGTGTCAGCTGGACGCCGCTTCCTTCGTAGGATAGAAAGAATTGCCTGCTAATGATGGAGACTCCTGTGTGCTCCGTTCGTGAAAGTTGCATAGGAGGTAGAAGGGAAAGAACGGTCACTACTTCCCAGTGAGCC
>WSYH01008091.1:0-30571 GCA_036426205.1 Ascaphus truei | reverse complement strand
GTGTTTTTTGATTTTTTGGGGAGGCACATTGACTGATAATATATTAATCTGTACCTCTTTCGGGTACAGATGAATACATTATTATGCCAATATTTGGGGGGCATTTCTCGCTTGTTATTGATGTGGATGTGATTGTTTGTTTATGGTTAATGTATTAAAAGGTTTGCGATTGGTGTTCGCTTGTACTTAAAGTTATATTATGTTAGCTAATGTGTTTTATGGATACTTCAGAGATAGTTTTAATGTATTTATTTGTCTTTTAATGGTTACATTAATTAATGTAGGATTAATTCATTGTTTACATTGGTTAGTGTTACTATTCATTTTGAGTTGCTTTAGGGATTAATTGGTTTGATTGGGTAATGGTTTAATTAATTTATTGTTGATGTTGTAATTGCTTCTATTGATTGGATTAGCTGGCTACTGATTTTATTTAGTGAAGTGTGTTTTTTGGGAGTATAGTTAGGTTTTATTACTGTGTGTCTTGTGTATTACTGTATTTTTATTAGGGTGCTCATTGAGTGCTATAGGGGCTTATCATGCCATATTATTATTATATGGGTATGATGTACCACTATACTACTCAATGGGTATAGGGTGGGTATAGTCATTCTGGGGTGGGTGCTTAGGCCTCACGGGTCAGGGTGGGTAGGTGATTAAGGGGTTAGGGACCATTGGAATGTATTTTTTTCCAATATATGCTTTCTGGCAACGGAGGACAGAGGGACCTGCTGTTGTGGTAAGTATAACTGTATTTATTTATTTTATTTATGTATGCGACTGCAGTGTTTAATAATGGTCAAATAATATATTATCCATATCTGGATAATAGTTAATTTGCCCATTACTGTACTGTATGGATTTGGGCAGGGAGGGGGGGGTGGGGGGCGTGTATTGATGTGTTTTTACATATTAATTTAAATATCCATTTCTTTAATAGTGTGAGGTGCAGGGAGTCTCTGGAGCTGAACCACGTTGGTTTTATGTCCGGGGACCCCCTGCTTCCCGAGATACAGGCCTCTTTATGGGGTGCCGGTATCCCTCTGCATTGAAATGTCCCGCGTCACGTGACCGGGACATTTCCTTGCATAGGAGATACCGGCACCCCATAAAGAGGCCTGTATCTCGGGAAGCAGGGGGTCCCCGGACACAAAACCAACGTGGTTCAGCTCCGGAGACCCCCTGCACCTCTACACTATTAAAGAAATGGATATTTAAATTAATACATTTCGGGCGACATTTCCGCTGGGAGAGGCGGCTCTCTCAGAGCAGCTCTCTCTGCAGCAGAAATGAATCGCTGGTTTTTGCCTTTGCAGAGGCTCGAGGCTCTCGCTGGCAGCAACTTGCCAGGTTTGGGTATTCTGCTATCACAGGTATTCGAGCCTTTCTGAATACCGTCATAGCAACGCCCAAAAAACATTCATTTTAAATTCCCTGGCGAATTTTTTTTATGAATGTTCTCTGAATAAGGCCCTAAGACTACACATTAGCAACTGTGGAGCTCTGCGATGGCCAAGCATTTGTACTGATGTAGTTAGACTTACTGTTTTCAGAGACACGCAAAACCAAGTTTAAATCCCTGGTATATATGTTGTGTCCCCGCGACCGCTACTGCAAAAATTGAGATTAGCGGCAGCTGTAGTACTCTGCAGTAACAATAGGCATTGACAAATTGTTAATGTGTGTCTCTAATCTAAATGCAATGTAAACCACTCCTAATCCCCATTAATTTCATAATATGATATCATTTCATTTCAATGTTACCCACCTTTTTTCCCATAAAAAATGTCTGATGACAAAATAGTATTTTTAAAATATGGCATTTCTTTCATTAGTGTAAATTCAATTTTAACAAAGACTTTGTGAACTTTTCTTCAACCTGGGTAGTGGATGGAGACTCCTTCTCCTCCTCATGCTGGAGGAGTGGATACAAAAAGCTGGCTGAAGTTTTAAAAGAAAAAAAAACAAGCCATTTAAAATGTATTCTGCATCTGCACACAGCACACAGCAGTACATTACAACACACAGACAACAATACTTATAGAGCAACACAGCAGTTGATTGGTGGGACAGCAAAACCAAGAAAAAATCTCAAAAACTCACCTGGGAGTTTTTTTTAGATTTTTTCTTGGGTTTTGCTGTCCCACCAATCAACTGTTGCATTGCTGTATCCTGTTCTCGATTGGAGCGACGAGCTGAGGCTATATAGTTCTGTGATTTTGTTTATCTGCCCCTGCGGTTTCTGGTTTTAGAGTGTAAGCTCTTCAACCTGTGTATTGTACCTGCAATGAACGTATTGTATGACAATAAAGGATTTATGTGTTTATTACCTTTCCAGGGGTGCTAACCAGTGGAGATTCTCAGGCTATGAGTTTCAAGGGGGTTTTTGCGGTAAGTGTTGTCAGATTGTGTCTAGGTAGCAGGGGTCCAGAGTTGCTGGTCACCCTAAAAATGTATCCGGGAGTCTGGTCGTATTCCTGGGGACATATAGGCACAACACTCCAGTAAAAATCCTCCCTTGAAAACAGTTACGCGACTCACTGCCAGGCTTCCCTGCTTCAGCACAGATCAGAAAGGTAAAGCAGGACATAGGGATTTGTATATCCGGTACAGTCAAGGTTTCCTAAGTTAGTGAGGGTCCTCCAGTATATGAAGTTGTGAGAAGTTTCATGAAACCTATGTCCAAGTTTCAGTAAAGAAAAGAGATTCAGCTCTGGGAGTGTGCCTAAGCGTTTTATGGTTCTAAGAAAATTAGGTTTCCTTAAGGGAAGGAGCTACAGCTCTGGGATTGCAGCTAAGCATCTTTTCATATCACTCCAGGTCTTAGAAGAAAAATGTGAAATATTTTTTATGTTTCATAAAATGTTAAATAGCCAATGTGGCTATAAGGTTTGTCTAACTCAGGTTTACAGTGGATGAGGGATATGACTAATGGGAATACAAGTATATAGTCCTATCCTACCCCTCATAGCCCAAATGACTTAGACAAGATAAAAGTGTAAAAAGTATATTTTTATTAAACTGCAATGTTTGTAAATGTATTATACTTATAAGCTAGAACTTTCATAGATGGTTCTCTGCGGGGGGCTAGTGGGCTACCAATTTGTGATGCCACTGAATCATGCCATAGCTCCATTCTTCAAATTCACAGATGTTGCCAGAGGTGTTTAAAGTAATCTAGGCAGGATGGTTAGGTGGAGTACCCTCGTCCGGGAAACAATGCAAGTTATCGCAGTCAGCATTTGCTTTCGCAGACTTTTAGGGACCTAACCAAGCGGGTGGCTTCTGAATAACAAGTGGCTAGGGTGACAAACTCACGCATGCCCTCGTTGCATTCCGAACAAACCTCTTGCCCAGGTTTGGAAGACTGGCATCCCTCTGATTGGCTGGTTGTAATGTTCCCAGGCTCGGATTGGTTGTAGTATTTCATGAATTAATCTGAAATACTATAAGCAACCCAGCAGAGATGCTCTGTGAGAGATGTCAGTGAGCCGGCTTCGGAAATTTTAAGGCGAGAATTTTTGTAAGTCCAACTTTTCGGGGCCAAGTTCTCAGAATACTTCGTAACGGTCGCAGCTGGAACTGCATGCAGAAAAGAGTACCAGGACATTTGGTATTCGCTCCTGGTCTAGGGATTTCAGCACCTCCAAAGTGGAGAGAGCGGTTGCGTCAGAAACTGCATATCGATTTCAGTTCCAGGACTTTTCGGACTTAGTCCCAGTCATCTGAAAGACTTTGTAAAGACTTTGTTCTCTGTGTTATTTCAAATCAGAAAGGTAAGTTTTGTAGCCAAGACCGCCAGTAAGTGTGGTTTCTCCTGTATATTGTAAATCATTGTGTTTACGCCTGATTCAATGGAATCAATTACCATGTGTTTTAATTCTTGGTTTTGTTAAGTGATATGATCCCGGTATAAAGGTGTAAATTCCTGGTATCCCATGACAACCACAATTCTACGGACACAGGAACCTGTTTTCTTCTGCTGTCCCAACTACGAGAAAGTGAACAGCGGCAGCTGTTTCCAAGCCAAATCCAAAGTTGCCTAAAGAAAAGGCACTGAATGCTCCCAAGGCAAAGATCCCTGGCCCTTGGTATGTAAAGAAGAAAATGGCCAAAGTCGTTGATGATGAAGTTATTTGGATGGGCCGCTCAATTGCCCCTGCACCCACCAGAGCCGAATTGGACGTCCCACACTTTTACTTCCATCACCCACCGCCACTGATGCCCAAACAGCCACTAGTTCTTACCCTCAGCCCATTGAGGCTCGACCGGATACCCCTCAATCCCCTCCTGCACACAGCCACACCAAGGCTCAACCGGATTACACCTTCCACCAGATCCAGCTCGGTCATCCGCATGCTGGATGTTTTTAGTGGTTTTGAAATACCTGACAACACAAGTGAGCAATACAGTGACATAATGGAGTCCAAAATGGATCTTCTTTTTGAGAGAATGGAGAGGATTGACAGGTGCATTGGTGTTCGCATGAAGAAGATTGAGAGGAACATTGCGGGACTCTATTCATCGTCCCTGTATGTTCGATGCAGGAGCAGGAGGGTGACTGGGAGGCGCCTTCCTCTCCCATGAAGGAACCCGTGCACCCTCTCCATCCCTGGAATTAACCTTCATGGTGCAAGCACCAAGCACACCACGGGAACCCCCACGCTCATCCACTCCATCTCCAGTATACATGTATACCCTTCTGTTTGAGTCAATGACTACCCCGGTAAGAGGATGGCCACAACCAACAAGTGGAAAGCTTCCTCCCAGACCATCTAACCCCACCCATTGCCATAAGCCCACCCGGTCCAGCACCCAGGATTTTACAGCTCCCAGACATCACGCTGAACGACATCACGCTGAACGACCTCCCGCAGAGCATCCGGGAGAAATACAAGATCAGATGCGGTAGTCTACCACATAAATTTGCACAATTAATTTTAAATACCATGGCAGTTTTGAGATGTACAGCGAGTGGAGCCAAAATGTAAATGAAGAAGGCAATAAGACCATGAAGGGCCTTCCTGGAAATTTAAGGAGAACTACTATGGATGAATGTGAACAGGCTTCTTGTGAGAACTGTAAGAGACACAATCAATGCCCTTTTGAGGCATTAAAGGGCACTTCCCTTGAGGTCCATCAACTTGCTGGACGACTACACGTGTTAAATGTATTTACAAATAAAGATGCGCCACAATTCTTTTAATATCATTTTAAAAAGTTGATTGTTTTTAAATTATTTAATTGTTTAATGCTTTTTTTCTATTTTGTATGTCTGGTGCTGGGCGATGACAAAGCACAGGAAACACCCCCCATGGTACAGGAAACTCTTCCAGCAATACCGGCAGGTAAGACACTGTGCTAAAATCCATACATGCTATTCCCTTTCTCCCCAAACCCTCTAAAAACTTAATGTAAACCCCTAGTCCTAATGTAAAGTGCTGTACCCCATTCCATGCATGCCTTTTCTCCCACAACCCCAAAAACCTAAGGGTTTAATAATGTAATGTACTGTAGTCATGCTTTAATTATTTTTTACATTTCTGCTTTGCATGTGCATACTTGTATCTGGAGCTGGCCGAAGACAACCCGCAGGAAACACCTCCCTTGGTGCAGGAAACTCTACCAGCAATACTGTGCTAAAATCCATGCATGCTATTCCCTTTCCCCCCAAAACACCTAAAAACCTAATGTAAACCCCTAGTCCTAATGTAAAGTGCCTTGCATGCTTTTTCTACCACAACCCAAAAAATTGAAGGATTTACAAATGACCTGTTGTCATGGTTTAATACATTTTTCATGTGTAGCGATATGTGGTCATAATGTAGTCATAATGTACAGTAAAGTACTGAACCCCATGCCATGTCCTTTCTCCCCAAAATCTCAGGATTGCATAATCTACGGAGCGATTCTTAATATTGAATATTGTCATTTCTTTACAGACCAAGATGTCCAAGAAGAGCCAGCCAGTGCGAAGAAGAAAAAGACAAGAAGGTTGTAAATTTGGAAGAGGCGGCGACGTTGTATTTTTTTATTATTCATTTTTATCTTATTACCCTGTACAAATAAAACTTGTCATTCTTTAAAAATACTTTTTGGTGTGTTCATGTTTTTACTGTTTAGATACACTTACAATAGTATTATACATAAAGTACTAAGGCATTTAAATATACTAGATCTCAATATCTAATTGACATACAGTACAGTATATACTGTACTGTATAAATCTAGAAATTAAAAGTAGTTTTAATTGTTTAGATACACTTACAGTCGTACAGTACTAAACATAAAGTACTAATGTCATTTAAAAATATATAAATATCTAATTCACATACTGTTTTATATACACAGTATAAATCTTTAAAATAAAAGTTGTTTTTACTGCTTAGATACACTTACTGTACAGCAGTACAATACATAAAGTACTAATGTCATTTAAATATCTAATTAACATACAGTATATAAATCTTGAAAACAAGTTACTTTTACTTAATGGTCGTACTATACAGAAAGTACTAATGTCATTTAAAAATATAGAAATATCTAGTACAGTATATAATGTACTGTATAAATCTACAAAATAAAAGTTGTTTTTACTGTTTAGACTTAAAGCAGTACTACTGTAGACATCTAGCGACTCTGTGAGGGAATGTATTGTACAGTAATATAATTCATGCAACTACAGTAGTAATTTTATTCTCAACAAGGTTCCATATTGACACGCATGAACAGAATGCGGTGACACGCATATGCATTTCAACAAGGTTCCATTGTGACATGCATGCGTGTTCAACAAGGTACAATTGTGACATACACACATGAGCAGAATAAATATTTTATGTTTGTTTGAAAGAGGTGATGTTGTATTTGTGTATTATTCATTTTAACTTTATTATCCTGTACAAATAAAACATTTCACTCTTTAAAAATACTTTTTGGTGTGTTCATCTTTTTTAATTTTCAAATTACAGTTACACACACTTAAAGTAGATGAAAAGAAACGGCGCAACTGCGCATGTCTGAAGAAATGAAGCTCCCGGATGTCTCTTCTGAAAAAACTTTATTCAACACACACAAGGGCTACACCGCAATCTCCCCCTTCCAGAGAGAGGGGGAGATTGCGGTGTAGCCCTTGTGTGTGTTGAATAAAGTTTTTTCAGAAGAGACATCCGGGAGCTTCATTTCTTCAGACATGCGCAGTTGCGCCGTTTCTTTTCATCTACCTGGACTTCACTGACGGCGGCACGCAGGAGCTGGGGAGGAGAGCGGGTCCCAGACCAACGATGCAGGAGAGGTAAGAGGACATCCCCCTGCACGGGTCAACTCAGTGGCCACGCATAGCTCCCTCCCACATAGCTACAGTGTCTGGAGACACCCTAAGGGTGCGTTTGCTTACCTACACAGAAGCGCATGACAGTGTCACTATATGTTACACACACTTAAAGAACTGTACGGGAATAAAAGACAGATTGCACTGCAATTAGATTTTTAAGACAATAACTCGCGATTGCCCACCTGAGTTTCTCGACAGTATTGCAGACTACGCTAAAATTCAATTTTCTGAAATCTAGCAAAACACTAGTAAACTCATGCCATAACACGTGAAAATTTCAAGAAATCACTCACCAAGCCCGGGTGTACCACAAATTTAAACCCATGTAAAGGTCGGATAACAGCCGCTGCATCTGTACTGTACATGTAACCAGAGATGTGCGATCCCGCCAAAATCCGTTTGCTGGATTTTTGCTTATGTAACCCCCAAAATCTTTTTCACGGTATAATATCCACAAACGGATTCAGGCAGTTTCAATCTGCGTGGATTCATCAAAAACCTCCATTGGATATAACTCATGGATGGATTAGTAGAATCCAATCCCCAGATTCAGCAATGTGTTGGCAGATTCTTAACAATACACAAACAGATTGCTCTATCCACGGATTTAATTCTTAAATCCATCCATGTGTTGTTGAATCCGCAGAGTGTATTTATAATAATAATACAAAATCTGCAAAGAGCGATTCACCCTTTTTCGGATTAATCCGCTGAAATCCACGGACCAAACAAACCACTGCTGATCCAAATCCGCCCCCAAAAATTCACCCATCTCAACATGCAACTGATGAATTTCTTCACTTGCTGCAGAAAATATATTGTTTCATTTTCTGACAAGATAGCCTATTTAGAATTTAATAATGTTTCTAAAGCAAATCTCTGCCATGTCTAATCAAATAAAATGTTCCATACTGAGCACATAATTATACAAAGTAACATGCATAATACAATGTAAATTACAACAGCATGCAGTATGCTTTCATAGTTGTTCCAGATCTCTAATACCCACAGATATGTCTAGTGTTAACAAAAATAGCATGCATTCATTGAAGAAATATTTAACATTTATTGAGCATAAACAATAAAGCAATGAAATAGCTACTTTGAAAATCTGCAAAGGTAGGAGTTGTATCAAAGTCATGTAATTTCGATGTCGAAATAACTTTCAGAACTCTTTTTTCTCATACAATAAAGCTTTGCAGTAGAATGTGTGTAAATACAGATGCAGTAATCTTTATTAAACAGTTTTCCTCAAGGAAATTGCAAGTGAAACACAACCTGACCGCAGCCAGATCGCAGCTTCCCCACAGTCAGAATAATTGCCCATAAGGATTAACACAGCAGGGGTTCCTGCTTCTGAATGGGAGTCCTACTGCATTAATCCTACCGGGGTAACACCAGTCTGGAAGAGCTGCCCAGTTATGGCTGTGTGTCCCATCTTAAAGTGTCATATTTAAGTGTTGGGCAGAGTTAACATTGGAGTTATAATCTCTGGATGTTTTTATATATCTTCTATACCTTTAATCATGGATGCATTCTGAATATCTGGACTAACATTCTGATTTATCTCTTAAAAAAGGTATGTTTCTGAGCTGAGTCCTATCATCAATTGGCTACAGAATTTAAAATTTCATTGATATGTTTCTGAGATTAATCCTATCATCAATTGGATACAGAATTTAAAATTTCATTGGTGTTTCCTTAAATCAATTTGCAAGAGCCCTTCTTAAAATGTAATTAACCATTTGGTATGTATCTGTGAGATGATTAGGCAGACCCCTCCCTTAATTGTTACTCAAGTGACTGTGTTAAAGAGAATTTAAGACTAGATAAATTGGCTGTGAGCTATATGGCTGTGTGTCCCATCTTAAATTGTCATATTTAAGTGTTGGGCAGAGTTAACATTGGAGTTGAAATTGGAGGTGAAGATTAAGGAAGATCTGGACTCCACACAACAACTTTGCAACCGTGAGAACTTTACTTTGTAAACGCTGTGATTCTTTGTACTCTTTCTATCCTACAGTACCGGGGAAGTCTCTCCTCCTGCATCTCACTATGCCCTCCCTATTGCCTTTTCTGTTTACTGTTTCCTCACTCCTTTGGGAATGTCTCTGTTCTCTCCAACTTGCCCACTCCCCACTAAGCCATTATTTATACAGCTCTCTCCCAACAACTTCTTTACCCCTCAATAAAAAAACACTCACACAAATCCTCTATTCACATCCTCTATCTACTCCTTCCTGCTGCTGGGGATCTCTAGGAAGCCAGACATACACACTTGCTCTCATTCATGCTTCACTGCCATCTCCTCCCATGCAAATGGTGTCAACCTTTTCATTTCATTTAATACTGACTAACCTTAAAACTCGCCCCACAAATCAAGCATCCCAATAGCCTGCACTCATGGCTATAGACCCACACCCAGTCACTCCTACCACCCATTGTGGCCAAGCACAGCCATCTACAGCACTTATTCCCTCACCTGTTGTCTCTGTAAATTCCCCTAAAACCTTAGATTGTAAGCTCTGCTGGGCAGGGATTTCCTTTCCTATTGTCTGATTTTGGTGCAATTATGGTATTATAATTCCATGCACTGTATTCTTTGTGAAGCGCAGAGTACACATTTGGCGCTACAGTATATAAATAAAGTCATACAATACAGTGAGAACAGAAGGAATAAGTCCCTCTACCTGCACAGCTCTAACAAGTGATCGTGCTGCTTTAATTTAGTTGTAAGTACACAGTATTGAAGCAGGGGGTCTCTGGAGCTGAACAGCATTAATTTCAGGTTATGGGGCCCCCTACTTCTCGAGTTAAAGGAGGGGGTGCCAGTATCTCCTGCACGTTTATTTCTCTTCTGCGTCACAGCCCACATGTAAGGTAAAGGGGAACACGTCCTTTGCAGCATTTTCCCTCCTTACCTCCTGCTGCTGCTGTGGCCATTGTACATGACCATGCGCGCTCCCCCGCTCTCATTACAGAGCGCATACACCCGCAGCTCTTCTAGCTGCCACACGAAACCTGGTCCCGCCTCCCGCACATGTCGCGTGTCTCTCCCGTGTGGCACGCACATGCGATGATGTGCGATGATCCCCAACTGCATGGCAAGTCTCTCCTCCTTGCCTTGTTGCCTGCAGCCTATCCCAGCTCCGGTGGGGCCGCGCTTCCGCTCCACCCCCTGTCCCCTTTGGTCTGTCCTGCCTTTAAATTCTTCCTGCTTCCTCCCATGCTTTGCTCAGCATAATCATATGTAGCCTCGTGAAGCTCACGTCAGTTGTGCAGTGCTCTGTCTCCTTTGCAGTAAACCTCTTGTGTACCGTTTCGGCTTGTTTGTGGACCCTTCTGGATTTTGGACTTTGAAATACCCTCGACTTCGCCGATCTCTCCTACCCTTGAACACGGCATTCGGACTCGGACAATGCTGCTCTCTACAATCCCAGATCACGGCTTATGGATACTTACTATCTTGTCTTCTCCAATACAAGGACTCGGCAAGTATACCGCATCTCCTACACTCTCCAACCCAGACTCGGCAAGGCTAAACTGCTGCGGGTGTGTGGTGTTATACCTTCCCACCTCAGTGCCGGGGTCTTGTCTTGTTTGTGGGCAGCGCGAGTGTTACAGTATGCTGAGCCCAACAAACATAGACACCCCTGAGGTGGGCCCAGCTCTGTCCTCCATTTCTGAGCATTTTCAGTATTTGGGCAACCAAGTCACCTCCTTGGCCCAGAGAATTGACACTATTTCTCTTCATCAGTGCAGTCTCGCATTCTCAGACCTTTAACCTTGTCCTTCTCTAGGCCGGAGTCCAATGTACCTCTAGAGCCACGTCTCACCACTCCCAATCGCTATGCAGGTGACCCCATGGGTGTCAAGGATTCTTAAACCAATGTGATATTCAATTTGAATTAACTCCTTCTCGCTTCTCTTCCGACAGAGCTAAAGTGGCTTATATTATTGGACTCTTGACTGGCGATGCATTGTCCTGGGCTTCTCCAATCTGTGAACAGAGACCCGATCTTACACAAGATTTTGCTAAGTTCAAGAGAAAATTCAAACAGATGTTTGATACCCCTGGTAATAAAGTTACTGTTGCATCTTCTTTGTTTCATATTTCCCAGGGACACAGATTGTTGCTAAATATGCTCTGGAGTTCCGGACCATCGCTGCGGAGACGGACCAGAACGATGCAGCTTTATCTGCAGCCTTGTGGCAAGGTCTTTCGGAGACTCTGAAGAATGAGTTAGTGTGACAGGGCTGCTTGTACTTTTGTGGAAGTTAAATGCATGTTTGCTTTCTGGCATCAAGTGCACCACTTTATCATTCTTTCATTCTGTTTCTGTCTTTTTTTGCTGGGCCCAGCGATCTTTTTGTTGTTTCCTTTATCTGAAACTTTACTAACCTTTAATGTGGTGTCCTGAGGTCAGTCAGTACAATACAGGTCTGGTTGGAGTTAAACACAGTTTGATGTTACACAGCCATGGGCTGTCTCTGTTAAAAAGGAAAAGGGCGTTTCCTTCCTGCATACCATTCAGGGTTGATTATACCATGGTATGGAGGGGGGGGGGGGTTAAAGTAAGTGATACTGAATGTCATTTATTTTGCAAAGTAAAGACATGCATGGGATGTTTGTAAAACGTACTGTTTTGTGGCTTGCTATAGAAAATTGTATGTTGTGTGAAGTGTATTATGTTTGCAAATTGTGTAAGTTTTGGGGAGACAACTCCCCTGTGTGATTTACTTCATTTGGTTGTGTCCTAATTAACCAGTAATAAAAGGGAGGGAGTTTCTTTCCCTGGGGCCTGCTGCACTCCCTGTTGCTGCTATGTGATATGAGGTTGTCTCTTTCTGCACTCCTTATTGCTGTTATGTGATATGAGGATGTCTGTGGAACTTCAGTGAAAGGATGCAAACTTTCTAATGCAGATATTGCTGGCTATTCTGTGGCTGGAGACATCACGCTGGTAGAACTAGTTGTTGTACACCTGAATGTGGAATCCTTAATAAAAAGAAGGTTCAGAGAACAGCAAAAGCCACCTTCATTCTTCTCAGGGTCTGATGCTGCTGCTACTTTAAATAAAGGCTGGGACTCAACCTTTCACATATGGTGGCAGCGGTGGGATAATTAATGCTGTACCCAACATCTAAACCCTATGGTCCCTGATGAAAAGGACCCAAAGGAAAGTAGCAGCTCGCCCTAACAGACGAAGATATCCAGGTGTCCTGACCAGACAAGGGCTGATCGAGCAGAAGAAATTGGTGCCTGGCGTGGAGGTAATTATGGAGGATGACGAGGGATTTGAGGCCACTGATGACACTGGGGATGTTGGAGCCAAGCCCAAGACCCATACAGTGGAAGCAGTTAAGACTGGAGCGGAAGGAAAGGAGGACCTTCTGAAGTGGCTGGTGGTCCAACAGGCAGAACAAGAGCAGCGGCGACAGGAGATGGAAGAGAAACAAGAGCAGCGGCAACAGGAGATGGAAGAGAAATGGCAGGAGATGGAAGAGAGACGGTAGAGTGAGCTAGAGAACCGCCGTGAGGAACAGGAGCGGCGATGTGCCAAACAAGTAGAGCAACAGGAGAGACGGATGGATGATATGCAGCAGCTGCAGATGCAACAGATGTGGACTTGATGAAGCTCCTTCAAGCAGGAACCATAACACCGGCACCTGAGCCAATCATTCTCAAAGAGAGCCGCTTAAATAAACTGAGCCCTGAGGATGACATTGAAGCTTTTCTCATCATGTTTGAGAGGGTGGCCAGAGCCAGTCAGTGGCCAAGATCACAATGGGTAATGAGGCTAGTCCCCACACTGACCGGGAAGGCTCAGATGGCCTACAGTGCTCTAAGTCCAGGGGATGCCGAAGACTACGAGATGGTGAAAGAGGCCAATTACAGGTGATATAACATCAACCCGGAGACGTTCAGGCAAAGATTCCGCAACCTCCGCTATAATCATTCAGAAGGACCGCGGGAGACTTATGCCAAATTGATGGATCTTGTGATTAAGTGGATTGGGCCTACCGAGAAGACAAGAGAGGAAATTTTGGAGCTATTTGTCCTTGAGCAGTTCTTGGAAATTCTGCCACCAGGTGCGCGACTGTGGGTGCAGGAATATCGACCCAAAACTGGGGATAAAGCTATAGGATAGGAAAGTTAACCGTGTAAGAGCTCAAAGAATGTAGACAACGGTGCCAGGCAGGGCAAAGTCAATGTGAAAGCATTTGAATGGAGTTGACACCGGTCATGTAAAGTCGGGTAGGACTGTAATAAGGAGCAACTGGCAACGCAAGAGAGGGCTAGTAACGGGAGGATGAAGAGGTACTCACTCAGTCCCTGGCCCTGGCTGACCGCCCGGTGTGGAGTCCACGCGACTCACAAGACCACCGCTCTGCTTTCCTCCTTCCAGCTCCAGTCCTGTGTAGATGCGTCTCCCTCTGTGTATGCGGCTGCTTCCGCTTCCGGTGGTGAACGCTGATCCTCGCAGCAACGACTGAGAAGGTAAAGGATCCGTGGTCCATCCGCTCCAGGAGGAAAAAGGTAAGAACTCACCAGCAAGAGAAGTTAAAAACTAATTTATTGGGCTACATAAAAACAAAAAAATAGACAGTAACAAACTCTCCCACGCGTTTCACGCCCACTATGGCGCTTTCTCAAGGAGTACTGGGTAAGGGGAGGTCCTGAGTATTTAACATACTCCCCGTCATGCAAACACTAGGAGAAATCAAATTGGCCATTGTTTGAGATCTTTGAAAGACCACACGAGGATCATGGGTCACCATGTCTTTAAGAAGAGGGTCAGTAGCTAGTATAGGCCAGTATTTCTTAATGATTTTTTTGATGTCATATGATTGGTTGCTAAACCTGGTAATGAAGAAGGGTGGGAGGTTGTCATTAGTTTTAGTAAGAGATGTATTCTTTTTGAGTTTAGTAGAGGAGACTGCTCCCCGTTTGACTATAAGGTTCTCTCTTGGCTCCATCTTTGCACTGAGATAGGCCTCTTGGAGGATAACCGGATCATAACCCCTCGCCTCGAATCTCTCAATCATCTCAAGTGATCTAATTTCAAAGTCCTCAATGCTCGAACAGTTCCTACGGAGGCGTAGAAATTGGCCCCGAGGTATACCTCTGAAAAGGTTCTTATCATGAGAGCTTTTGGCATGTAATATGGTGTTACGAGCATTGGGCTTTCTGTAGATATCAGTATGTACTCTCATATTAAGATCAACATAAAGACAGAGATCAAGGTAAGAGATGTGATGGTGATGGTGCTGGGCAGTGAATGAAAGATTGAAGGGATTTTTATTAAGGTGTGAAATAAAGGCGTGCAATTGAGTGATAGTGCCTTTCCATACTAAAATCAAATCATCAATATAACGGTGATACGTGACTATAAGATGTCTGAAGGGGTTCCCATCTCCAAACACGTGGCACTGTTCCCACCAACCCATAAAGAGGTTGGCATATGATGGGGCAAAGCATGTTCCCATTGCTGTGCCACGTGTTTGGAGATAAAAATTCCCCGCAAACATGAAATAGTTGTGTGTCAAAAGAAAGGAAATACTATTTAATAAAAAAGTGATATGTGCTGGTGATAAATCTGACTGGGTTTCCAGAAAGAAACGTGCAGAGATAAGGCCATGTGTGTGTGTAATGCTAGTATAAAGTGAGGTCACATCTAGTGTGACCCATAAGTATTGAGGTGCCCAGGTGAAATCTGAAAATATGGAGAGTACATGAGATGTATCAAGAAGATGCGAGGGGAGGGCAGAGACCAATGGCTGTAAATAGTGATCGACATATATTGAGAGGTTCTCACCCAGAGAGCCTATGCTGGACACAATGGGTCTCCCCGGTGGAGCCAAGAGAGACTTATGAATTTTAGGTAGATGATGAAAAATTGGGATAACGGGACATTTACACCTCAGGAATTCGAACTCAGTGATTGACAAAACCTGAAGTATTCTTCCTAGATCCAAAAGTTCATCAAGCTCACGTCCGAAGGCAAGTGTAGGGTCAGATTTTAATAAAACATATGAATCCGCATCGCTTAGCTGGCGTAAGGCCTCTTTAATGTAATAGTCATAGTCGACTACCACTACCGCTCCTCCTTTGTCAGCTTTTTTGATAATGATGGTGTTGTTACTTTGTATATTTCTTAATGCATCACGCTGAGCAGGGGTAAGATTGGCAGTGGTTTGTCTAGTAGTACCCATTGTAGATATGCCTTGTGATAAGAGTTTCAGATCTCTCTGAACTGATGTTTGAAAGGTATCTATGGCATGGCCTCTAAGGAAATTGGGACAAAACGTGGACTGTCTTTTCAAACCAGAGTCTTTTCTTCCTAGAAAGTTCTGTAAAGAATCCCCACAGATAGTCTCTTGTTCCCTGAATAGCTCTGAGAGGTCCTGTAGATGACACTGTTCTTTAAATGACAGATGGGCATTAATGTCAAAAATAGGCATTGTAGTGGACTGATTGTTAACAGAGGTTATTAGATTTGAAGGTCCCCTTGAATCAGTTTGACATTCTTTTTGTCTGAAAAATCTTTTTAAAGATAGTTTTCTCGTGAACTTGTAAAGGTCCACAATTGTAGAGAACAAGTCAAAGTTCTTAGTGGGTGCAAATGTTAATCCCAGATCAAGAATTTCTATTTCTGATTTACTTAGTGAGTATTGGGAGATGTTAATCACATTAGTGTCTTCTAATTCTGGTACCTCATTTTCTTTGACGGAGCTGACCACCAGTTGATGTCTGGATCTTCTCCGTCGCCTTCTTCGTTTTTTGACGGTGGTTTCGTGATCTTTGGTTGAGGTACAGGATTGCTTTTTTCATCTGCTGAGGATACTGCTGACTCGTTCTCTGAAAAGGAAACACTTGGGCCCACAAAATCATTATCAGACAGGTCAGACTCAAAGCTCTTGCCTAATTGGTAACCGGTATGTGAGGTTTTTCTAAGGATAGACTTCGTGGGTTTATTAGACTTATTCCCTTGTTCCTGTTTTTTATTTGTGTTTGTAGGGTTATTGCCTTTATTAGATGATTTAGGCCTCTTAGGTCTCTGCCACATATATATTTGGTTTTTGAGATAGTCCGCCTTATCACGTTCATATTTGTTTTGTTTGGCCAACATGATGCCATTCTCTATGGTGTTGACACGTTGTGCTAATTTAGCGTCCATTTCATTAAATTTGTCAATATCAGTAAATGCAAGAAGTTTTTTTTGGAGTTCTTTAACTTGCTTCTCTGCAATGGACTTTTCTTTAAGCTTACGTTGTATTATAAGTTCAATGAGCTTAAAAGAGCAGTGGTCTAGGATTTTAATCCACTGTGCCTCGAATTCCCTGTCATCAAAACCAAAAGAAGGTGCTTTTTTAATTCTTAAGCCACGTGGTATTCTTTTGTCTTTTACATAATTCTCAAGAGAGATCAGGTCCCACCACAGTCTTATATCTTGCGTGATGTAATTTTCTAGTCTGAAAAAATGGGGCTTCAGGTCCTCTGTTGCTTCACAGACAAGAGCACAGTCCTTGTCAAACACTGAGCCTGCCTTTTTAGACCTAGCAGTGTGGTCTGAGTAATTAAAAGCAAAATGTGAGGGCATAGCTGCAACAGGACTAGAATCTGACATTTGAACCTCCATTGAATCAATAGAGTTGCCAGGTATGAGATAGAGAAAAAAGAAAAATAAATTGAAAAAGAAAAAGAAAACTGTGTACTAAATTGAAAACATGTAGAAAAAATAAAGTGCTGAAAAAAATGAAAATAAAAGACCTATAACAAGGTCTAATGCTGGTGAGTTCAAAAATTGAGTAAATAATACCCTACACTCTGAGCAGACAACGGTAATAAGTCTAGGATAGGAAAGTTAACCGTGTAAGAGCTCAAAGAATGTAGACAACGGTTTTTTTGATGTCATATGATTGGTTGCTAAACCTGGTAATGAAGAAGGGTGGGAGGTTGTCATTAGTTTTAGTAAGAGATGTATTCTTTTTGAGTTTAGTAGAGGAGACTGCTCCCCGTTTGACTATAAGGTTCTCTCTTGGCTCCATCTTTGCACTGAGATAGGCCTCTTGGAGGATAACCGGATCATAACCCCTCGCCTCGAATCTCTCAATCATCTCAAGTGATCTAATTTCAAAGTCCTCAATGCTCGAACAGTTCCTACGGAGGCGTAGAAATTGGCCCCGAGGTATACCTCTGAAAAGGTTCTTATCATGAGAGCTTTTGGCATGTAATATGGTGTTACGAGCATTGGGCTTTCTGTAGATATCAGTATGTACTCTCATATTAAGATCAACATAAAGACAGAGATCAAGGTAAGAGATGTGATGGTGATGGTGCTGGGCAGTGAATGAAAGATTGAAGGGATTTTTATTAAGGTGTGAAATAAAGGCGTGCAATTGAGTGATAGTGCCTTTCCATACTAAAATCAAATCATCAATATAACGGTGATACGTGACTATAAGATGTCTGAAGGGGTTCCCATCTCCAAACACGTGGCACTGTTCCCACCAACCCATAAAGAGGTTGGCATATGATGGGGCAAAGCATGTTCCCATTGCTGTGCCACGTGTTTGGAGATAAAAATTCCCCGCAAACATGAAATAGTTGTGTGTCAAAAGAAAGGAAATACTATTTAATAAAAAAGTGATATGTGCTGGTGATAAATCTGACTGGGTTTCCAGAAAGAAACGTGCAGAGATAAGGCCATGTGTGTGTGTAATGCTAGTATAAAGTGAGGTCACATCTAGTGTGACCCATAAGTATTGAGGTGCCCAGGTGAAATCTGAAAATATGGAGAGTACATGAGATGTATCAAGAAGATGCGAGGGGAGGGCAGAGACCAATGGCTGTAAATAGTGATCGACATATATTGAGAGGTTCTCACCCAGAGAGCCTATGCTGGACACAATGGGTCTCCCCGGTGGAGCCAAGAGAGACTTATGAATTTTAGGTAGATGATGAAAAATTGGGATAACGGGACATTTACACCTCAGGAATTCGAACTCAGTGATTGACAAAACCTGAAGTATTCTTCCTAGATCCAAAAGTTCATCAAGCTCACGTCCGAAGGCAAGTGTAGGGTCAGATTTTAATAAAACATATGAATCCGCATCGCTTAGCTGGCGTAAGGCCTCTTTAATGTAATAGTCATAGTCGACTACCACTACCGCTCCTCCTTTGTCAGCTTTTTTGATAATGATGGTGTTGTTACTTTGTATATTTCTTAATGCATCACGCTGAGCAGGGGTAAGATTGGCAGTGGTTTGTCTAGTAGTACCCATTGTAGATATGCCTTGTGATAAGAGTTTCAGATCTCTCTGAACTGATGTTTGAAAGGTATCTATGGCATGGCCTCTAAGGAAATTGGGACAAAACGTGGACTGTCTTTTCAAACCAGAGTCTTTTCTTCCTAGAAAGTTCTGTAAAGAATCCCCACAGATAGTCTCTTGTTCCCTGAATAGCTCTGAGAGGTCCTGTAGATGACACTGTTCTTTAAATGACAGATGGGCATTAATGTCAAAAATAGGCATTGTAGTGGACTGATTGTTAACAGAGGTTATTAGGTTTGAAGGTCCCCTTGAATCAGTTTGACATTCTTTTTGTCTGAAAAATCTTTTTAAAGATAGTTTTCTCGTGAACTTGTAAAGGTCCACAATTGTAGAGAACAAGTCAAAGTTCTTAGTGGGTGCAAATGTTAATCCCAGATCAAGAATTTCTATTTCTGATTTACTTAGTGAGTATTGGGAGATGTTAATCACATTAGTGTCTTCTAATTCTGGTACCTCATTTTCTTTGACGGAGCTGACCACCAGTTGATGTCTGGATCTTCTCCGTCGCCTTCTTCGTTTTTTGACGGTGGTTTCGTGATCTTTGGTTGAGGTACAGGATTGCTTTTTTCATCTGCTGAGGATACTGCTGACTCGTTCTCTGAAAAGGAAACACTTGGGCCCACAAAATCATTATCAGACAGGTCAGACTCAAAGCTCTTGCCTAATTGGTAACCGGTATGTGAGGTTTTTCTAAGGATAGACTTCGTGGGTTTATTAGACTTATTCCCTTGTTCCTGTTTTTTATTTGTGTTTGTAGGGTTATTGCCTTTATTAGATGATTTAGGCCTCTTAGGTCTCTGCCACATATATATTTGGTTTTTGAGATAGTCCGCCTTATCACGTTCATATTTGTTTTGTTTGGCCAACATGATGCCATTCTCTATGGTGTTGACACGTTGTGCTAATTTAGCGTCCATTTCATTAAATTTGTCAATATCAGTAAATGCAAGAAGTTTTTTTTTGGAGTTCTTTAACTTGCTTCTCTGCAATGGACTTTTCTTTAAGCTTACGTTGTATTATAAGTTCAATGAGCTTAAAAGAGCAGTGGTCTAGGATTTTAATCCACTGTGCCTCGAATTCCCTGTCATCAAAACCAAAAGAAGGTGCTTTTTTAATTCTTAAGCCACGTGGTATTCTTTTGTCTTTTACATAATTCTCAAGAGAGATCAGGTCCCACCACAGTCTTATATCTTGCGTGATGTAATTTTCTAGTCTGAAAAAATGGGGCTTCAGGTCCTCTGTTGCTTCACAGACAAGAGCACAGTCCTTGTCAAACACTGAGCCTGCCTTTTTAGACCTAGCAGTGTGGTCTGAGTAATTAAAAGCAAAATGTGAGGGCATAGCTGCAACAGGACTAGAATCTGACATTTGAACCTCCATTGAATCAATAGAGTTGCCAGGTATGAGATAGAGAAAAAAGAAAAATAAATTGAAAAAGAAAAAGAAAACTGTGTACTAAATTGAAAACACGTAGAAAAAATAAAGTGCTGAAAAAAATGAAAATAAAAGACCTATAACAAGGTCTAATGCTGGTGAGTTCAAAAATTGAGTAAATAATACCCTACACTCTGAGCAGACAACGGTAATAAGTCTGGGATAGGAAAGTTAACCGTGTAAGAGCTCAAAGAATGTAGACAACGGTGCCAGGCAGGGCAAAGTCAATGTGAAAGCATTTGAATGGAGTTGACACCGGTCATGTAATAGGACTGTAATAAGGAGGCAACTGGCAACGCAGATAGGGCTATAACGGAGGATAATCATTGGTTAGTCAATCATTACATATGAGGCATGACATGATTTGGTAATATTTTATTGGGACATAACATCAGGAATCATCTTTGTCCAAGATGTATCGCATTCATTCATTTGTTTATTTTCACGTATTCACCATTACCCTTCATTTGTATATAGTATATATATTTATTCTGTTTTCCCTTATTCTGTTTTTTCTCATTCTGCTTCTCTTCTGTTCTGTCTTGTTTCTTTACTATCTGCAAAACAAAATCAAGTGTTTATTTATATCAGCTGTTTTGCATGACGGGGAGTATGTTAAATACTCAGGACCTCCCCTTACCCGATAAAGCTATAGACCTGGCTGAGGACTATTTGGCAGCTCATCCAGAACGTGAGAGAAGACCAGTGGTAAGACCTCCCCCTCATCACATACACCATTACGGGAATGTTCATTTAGACAGGGGGCAGGTCGGAGCTCACATATACAGGATACACGAATATGCCATCTCTGTAAGAAACCAGGACACATAGCCAGATATTGCCGACAGGGGAAGAACGGGCCAAGTACTATGATCACCAATGCTTTTGGATTCATTAAGGAAGTGACCATCAGGGGGAAAATGGTGAAGGCCCTCATAGACACTGGGAGTGAAAGTACTTTGGTAAAGAAAGGACATTTTTCCAAAGGGATACCAGTGGGCTCTCTGGACATACAATGTGTCCTTGGACATTATAAGCGGTGTCCAATCATTCCGCTGCCTATCACCGTGGGTACCGTTACACATGTAGTACAGGCAGGGGTAGTAGAAAATATGCCCTACATGGTGATTCTGGGACGGGACTTTCCAGGTCTGTTAGGACAATTGACACACTGTTCAGCAGTTACCACAAGGGCCCAAGAGAAGAAGCAGGCTGAAAAGGAGAAGGACATGTCTTTGAAAACTTCTTTGTAGGGGCTTTTTCCTTTTCACCCAGAAATCTTTGGTGAAGAAGGGAGAGGCAGGAAATCCCGTAGGCAGAAAAGAAAGGACAAAGCACTCGGTCCTAGAGAATTAGGGGTACAGGACTTGGACGAGGTCAAAAATGTTTGGGGCAAAGATATTGTAGAGGCGCAACAGCAGGACAGCTCACTAAATCCTTTTTTTCAGCAGGTGGCATCCCAGACTGAAGAGATGAGCGAGTTTGGGCCTATACCATCATATGTATTACGGCAGGGTGTATTAACCAGGGTCCGCAAGGATCATCAGTCTTCTTTGCAGGTGGAGCAGGTCATGGTGCCAAAAGTATTTCGGAAGGAGATTCTTTGGTTGGCACATGATGTTCCCATGGGGGGTCATATGGGCAGAGACAAGACCTTATGTAGAATATTAATGCATTTCTTTTGGCCTAAAGTACATAAGGATGTGGGAGAATATTGTGCCTCTTGACCTATATGCCAACAGGTGGCCCCAGTAAACCTCATGGATCGGGGGAAATTGATTCCTATACCGGTAGTTGGGGAAGCTTTTGACCGAGTGGCCATGGATGTGGTGGGTCCTTTACAAAAAAGTTCTAAAGGTAATCAGTATATACTGTTACTATGTGATTACGCTACCAGGTATCAAGAAGCAATTCCCCTGCCAGTGTTACTGCTAAGAATGTAGCGAATGCTCTTATTCAAGTATTTGCAAGGGTAGGAATTCCTCGTGAAATTCTCATAGATCAGGGGTCAAATTTCATGTCAAATTTAATGAAAGAGGTGTATCAATTGTTGGGAATCCAGACCCTGTGTACATCCCCATATCATTCCCAAACTGATGGTTTAGTAGAGAGGCTAAACGGGACACTAAAAAGGATGATTAGAAAGGTGGTAGGTGAGCAACCTAACAAATGGGACCCGTGGTTGCCTTATTTATTGTTCTCATACAGGGAAGTACCACAAGCCTCTACAGGATTTTCCCCGTTTGAGCTACTTTATGGAAGGCAACCCCGGGGTCTGCTAGCATTAATCAAAGATTCCTGGGTGCAGGGGGATCCTTTGAGGGATAATGTAGTAGGATTTATTACCCAGATGAGGGAAAGGATTATCCGGATGCAGGATCTGGCTAATGAAAATTTGAGGGAGGCTCAACAACACCAGAAAGTTTGGTATGACAAAAAGTCCAGAGATAGGGTATTCCTTCCTGGGGATAAAGTGCTCCTCTTGTTGCCTGATAGAGAGAATAAACTGGTAGCTAGATGGTAAGGTCCATATACCATTGTGGAAAGAAAGGGGGCTGTGAACTACCAAGTAAGCATACCAGGAAGAAGGGACCAGTCTATATACCATGTTAATTTGTTAAATGGTTGGAAAGAGAGAGAGAAATTGTCTTTGATGGACTTGAGAGAGTGTGAACCTGATATGGCAGGTGAGGCATATCAGAGATTGCACTTGGAAAGTGAGGAAGACGCAGTAACATCTGGGGAGGAACTTTCAACAAAGCAAAGGGATATGTTGGAGAAACTAGTTACTCGGTATGCACATGTATTTACAAAAGGCCAGGACGCACTACACAAGCAGTTCATAGGATAGAGACTGGGGATGCAAGACCTATCCATACCCGTCCCTATCGTATCCCTGAAAGGCAGAAAAAGATAGTGGAAGAAGAAGTGCACCAAATGTTGGAAATGGGGGTTATTGAGGTTTCTACCTCAGAATGGTGTTCCCCAATAGTGTTGGTACCTACAAAAGATGGAACAGTACGATTCTGTGTAGATTTTCGAAAATTAAATGAGGTGGCCCGTTTTGATGCCTACCCTATGCCTCGCATTGATGAGCTTTTAGATCTAGTGGGTAAGGCACATTATATCAGCACTTTGGACCTTACAAAAGGCTATTGGCAGATTCCGGTGGAAGAGTCAGATAGGCCCAAGCCATCATTTGCCACCAACCAGGGGCTCTATCAATTTGTAACCATGCCCTTTGGTTTGCATGGGGCCCCAGCGACCTTTCAAAGAATGATGAATAGGTTGTTAGTAGGGAGGGAACAGTTTGTAGCAGCTTATTTATATGATGTAGTGGTCTATAGCACAGACTGGGAAAGTCACTTAAAACATCTAGAGGAGGTGGTTAATTTGATTGCAGGCTGGGTTAACCATAAACCCAAAGAAATGTGCCCTGGGTTTCACACAAACTAGATATTTGGGATAGATGTTAGGAAATGGAGAGGTGCGACTGGAAAAGAGCAAGGTGAATGCTATTCGGGAAGCAGCAATACCTAGAACTAAAAAGGAGGTAAGATCCTTTTTTGGATTGGTAGGATATTACCGAAGGTTTATCCCTAACTTTTCATCCATAGCCGCCTAGCTGGCCAATTTAACCAAGATTAAGGAACAAAATTTGGTGACCTGGACTCCAGAGTGTAATGCTGCCTTTACCCAGTTAAAGGATATTTTATGCAGTGAACCAGTGTTGAAAAGTCCAGACTTCAAGTTACCATTTATTGTACACTGTGATGCTTCAGAGGTGGGGCTAGGGGCAGTACTTAGCCAGGAAGTTGAAAGGGTGGAACAGCCTGTTTTGTATATAAGCCGTAAGCTATATCCATGGGAAACCAGATATGCCACGGTTGAGAAGAAATGTCTGGCAATTAAGTGGGCATTGGATGTGTTGAGATGTTACCTGTTGGGGCAGCAATTTTCACTAGTCACCGATCATCATGCACTTACGTGGCTAAACAATATGCAATGTAAAAACGCCCGGGTTACCCGATGGTATCTAGCCCTGCAACCATTTAAATTTACGGTATCATACCGACCTGGAAGTCAGCATCATAATGCAGATAATTTATCCCGATATGGGGCTGAAATAACTAGGAAGGAAGGTCCTGAGAAATAGCAAGATTGATGTTCAGGAACTTTAGTATATTTAGATTTGACAGCAGTAAATGTGATTTTTTCTCATATAGGGCATGGACATGGAACCTCTAGAGTGGGAGGGTGGAGGTTCACTATTTCTCAGTATAGGAGAGTAAAATTGCAGCACCCCTGTCTCTTACAAAAGTATGTTGGAGAAAAATCCTGACTGTTTTCCTCTTAATGTGGAGGATATGTGATAGGGCTGCTTGTACTTTTGTAGAAGTTAAATGCATGTTTGCTTTCTGGCATCAAGTACACCACTTTATCATTCTTTCATTCTGTTTCTGTCTTTTTTTGCTGGGCCCAGCGATCTTTTTGTTGTTTCCTTTATCTGAAACTTTACTAACCTTTAATGTGGTGTCCTGAGGTCAGTCAGTACAATACAGGTCTGGTTGGAGTTAAACACAGTTTAATGTTACACAGCCATGGACAGTCTCTGTTAAAAAGGAAAAGGGCATTTCCTTCCTGCATACCATTCAGGGTGGATTATACCATGGTATGGAGGGGGGGGAATTAAAGTAAGTGATACTGAATGTCATTTATTTTGCAGAGTAAAGACATGCATGGGATGTTTGTAAAAGGTACTCTTTTGGGGCTTACTATAGAAAATTGTATGTTGTGTGAAGTGTATTATGTTTGCAAATTGTGTAAGTTTTTGGGAGACAACTCCCCTGTGTGATTTACTTCATTTGGTTGTGTCCTAATTAACCAGTAATAAAAGGGAGGGAGTTTCTTTCCCTGGGGCCTGCTGCACTCCTTGTTGCTGCTATGTGATAGTGTATCCACGCCCGCTTTTGTCGACTCCGGGTCTGGGGGAAACTTTGTGGACCAGGATTTTGCCAATAAGCACAACATCCCTATCATACAGAAGTCCGTACCCGTCGGTCTCGAGGCTATTTATGGAAGACCTCTCCAGCCAGCCTTCATTACTTTGGAGACAGTTCTTCTTTCCCTCTCCACTAAGGATGGTCATAAAGAGAAAATTTCCTTAAACGTAATTCACTCCCCTGCGATGCAGGTAATCCTGGGTCTACCTTGGCTCCAACGCCACAACCCCCAGATAGACTGGACTGATAACAAACCTATACAATGGGGTCCAGTCACTAAGAGTCCTTCTACGCCCCCCGTACAAGTCGTTGCAGGCCTAGAGACCACCAAACCTGCTAACCCTTCTCTTCCTGTAATATATTCAGAGTATCTTGATATACGAGACGGCCGTTACGAGTATTTAGTTATGCCTTTGGACTTTGTAATGCACCTGCAGTTTTCCAGGAGTTCGTGAATGAAATCTTTTGTGATGTCCTTAACATTTTCGGCATTGTATACCTTGATGACATTCTCATCTATTTTAAGTCCCTCCCGGAACATATTAAGCACACTAAGTTAGTTCTCTGTGCGAGGACCATCTCTATGCCAAGATGGAAAAATGTATGTTCCACCAGACCTTTACTTCGTTCCTAGGATACATTATTTCTGATACAGGGTTCGCGATGGATCCTGATAAACTTAAAGCCGTTCTAGATTGGCCCCAAACCACTTCTCTCAAGGTGATTCAGCGCTTCCTTGGTTTTGCCAATTATTATCGTAAATTCATCCGTAATTTCCCCGACACTGTGGCTCCCATTATTGCCCTGACTAAGAAAGGAGCAGATCCCTCTTCCTGGCCCCCTGAAGCATGCCTAGCCTTCGACTCTCTCAAAAAGGCTTTTGTTTCCGCCCCAATCTTACATCATCCTGATCCTACTCTCCCTTTCCCTTTGGAGGTAGATGCCTCGGATGTTGAAGCAGGAGCCATACTCTCTCAAAGGCATTCTCCCCAGGATAAGTTGCTCACCTGTGGATTCTTCTCTAAGAAATTATTTTCTGCAGAGCAAAATTATGATTTGGGAATAGAGAACTTTTGGCCATTAAATTTGCCCCACAAGAATGGAGAAACCTCCTGGAGGGTAGCAGAAACCCTATCTCAATCCTAACGGATCATAAAAATGTATTATACATTGGGAGTGCTCGCCGTCTTGGTTCTCGTCAAGCACGTTGGGCCCTTTTCTTCTCAAGGTTCAATTACATTATCTCATACATTCCTGGTACCAAGAATCTGAAGGCCGATCCTTTGTCCCATCAATTCGTCTACGAAATATAAATCTGAAGATATTTCTGAGGGCATTCTTCCCTCTAAGTATATCCTTTCGGCTAAATCCTTTGACGTATTGGATAAGAAATTGGAGTCTCAAAAACTCACTTCTGAGGGTATGGAGGCGCCATAGGGGTGCTTGTATGCCGCTCCACAATTCCACCAAAAGATCATCGAGTGGGGTCACTCCTCTAAATCTGCCAGTCACACAGGTACCAATAGAACCTAGAATCTAATCAGACACATGTTTTGGTGGCCAAACATGTTGAAAGACATTAAAGAATTTGGCAGTTCCTGTTCAGCCTGTGCTCAAAACAAATCCGCTTGCAACAAGCCGTTTGGTCTGCTTTGTCCTTTGCCTATTCCGGATCGTCCTTGGACACACATTTCTATGGACTTCATTGTCGAACTTCCACTCTCTAATGGTATGTATACCTACCTTGTCATTGTAGATAGATTTTCTAAGCATGCTCATTTTATACCACTTAAAGGTCTCCCTAATTCTGCCACCCAAGCAGACATCTATGTGAAGGAAATTTCCGTAACCACGGAGTTCCAGTCCCTATTGTTTCCGATCCCGGATCACAGTTCGTTTCTAAGTTGTGGCGTGCCTTTGCCCAAAGATTGGACATTTTGCTTCTATTCTCTTCTGGATACCACCCACAAACTAACGGTCAGACAGAAATAACTAACCAATCTCTTGAACAATTCCTGAGGTGTTTCATATCCGATGCACAAGATAACTGGGTGGATCTACTCCCATGGGCTGAATTTGCTCGCAATTCCCTCAGGAACGACTCCACATAAGAGTCGCCCTTTTTAAATTATGGCTTCCACCAAGCCCATCTCCCTATCTCATCCAATCTCTCTGGAGTCCCGGCAGCAGACTCCAGGGTAAACTTTCTTCAAGACACATGGAGGAGAATTCAAAGAAACCTTCAGGAGGCAATCCTCAGACAGAAGGAACAGGCAGATCGCATTGCCAAAAGGCGCCCAAATATAGGCCAGGTGACAAGGTATGGTTATCTTCCAGGAATATAAGAATGAAGATGCCTATGATGAAACTGGCTCCATTATTCCTGGGTCCCTTCAGCATTCAGAAACACCAGAGGGGCAGAGAGAGAAATCTGCCAAGCTGACACTGAAGAATGTACCCCCATAAAAGCCACCATTCTGACTGAGGAGGGCACCACCCAGGTGCCCTGCCTTGCGTCCACCCCAAGGGTGGAGTGTTGTGTCCCCCCATGACACAGCTGGAGAAGTGGGTACAGAACCCCGCAGGTGTGCCGGTGGAGCAAGTGCCATCGGTAGTTGCCCTCCCTCTAGTCACAGAACAAGGGAGGGAGCACCAATGGAGTTGCTGGAGGGTGCAGCTTCATTGAGTCAGTGAAGCTGCCCGCAAGGAAGCTTCCGTGCAGGCTGAGGATGGTGCCACCCAGGTGACATGCCTCATGGTCCCCAAGATGGCTACCAGCTGTATGCCAGCAGGGTCATAGGTAAATGACAGGGTCCCAATCCCCGCCAGAGTGCCTGTGAACAAGGCACGCCCAAGAGCTGACACTAAAACACCAAACAATCAGCTGAGCGACAGGTGCCCGAGATAGAGATCAGCCACACAGATGTTTGGGGATCTTGTCTCCAAGAAAGCTACCATGATGGTGGAAGATGGTGTCACGTGGGTGTTATGCCTCATGGTTGCCAAAAAGGCGACAAGCTGCGTGCCAGCATGGCCACTTGCGGAGAAGCGGGTGGTGAACCCCATTGTAATTCCTAGTGCCCACCAATCGATTAACCCTAGTCTGGGGCAATACTCCACAGCTCCAGGATGGACGTCCTGCAAGAGGCTGTCCCCTGAAACCAAGCAGCCAGCAGCCATGCAGCAGCTCCAGGAAAAAACACAGACAATGTTTCCTGTAGCCCCTGCCAGCGGCACAGCTGTGGAGTTTCCAGACTAGCAGCAGAGTACAGCCATTGGTCACGAGGACCAACCGGTCCACAACTCTTTATTTTTTCATCCAGGGGTCCCAGGCAATCGGCAGGCAGTCGGCCTGGGGGTCCCCTGTGCTATGGTGCCTCTGAGGGGTTTTGACTGGGTATCAGCCCCAGGACCAGCAATTAGTTCAGAGACAGAAAGGGACCAATTAGTGGTTCCTTGGAGGTTTAGGGCAGGCTCAATAGAGAAGGGGGAGACAGCTCCCAGCTCGGAACTCCCCTGAGGGAGTGGAAGCGAGAGATGATAGGGAGACAGAGGGTCCTTGCCATGGGTGAGCAAAGCAGGACTCAGTGTACTGACCAACTGGTAGACCCCAGGGGTCAGCAGCCCCTTCACCAGACAGTGTTCAGTATTCAGGTGGAGAGGGGAAGGATAGAGAGGGGGGATCATGGACCTGGAAGGGTATTATAGGGATTTAGTGACCCACTACAGTGGGTCTGACCTGCTGATTAAGGTGACTGACCAGAGGGCATTGGTGCTGGCAGCCTGTTTCCCAGAATATGGACAGGCATCCACAGCTCTGTAGATATGCCTTGCTACACTCATCACCCAAAAATCCTGCAGCCTTTTGTGACCCCGGTGGGGTTGCTACCCATGGTGGCAGGGAGATTCAAGTGCATTGCTGCAGTGAGCCCTTGCCCTGTTGAACTTGACTATGTAAGGGGCAAGGGTTCCAACCATGCTGGAGGACTTAACCAGCCAGAGAGATTCAATTTCATCAGAGAGATTCAATTTCATACCTGCAACCTCTATTATTTTCAGGCTCAGAAAGCCAGCTTATGTGGTGACCGTCCTTGAGCCTTCATCTTGAGGGGTGAGATGTGATGGTAGGATGTAGTTGGCCTTCCAAATAAAGGATTAGTGTGCCGGCTGCCTCTGTGAACCATGGGTAATCGGCCAAGAGACTTATCTCGGGTCCAGTAGGATAAAACAATGTATTTGTATTTATCTCTGTTCCCATGTTACGGTCCCCTGCAGGGTAATATCCTAGGGATGCCTAGTGGGGGTGTGATTTCCCATAGGGAGTTAGCTGCTGAAAGGGATTTTGGAAGAAGGGGGCAAGGGCCCATGTTAGGGAAACCAGATGGTTAGTCCCATTTATATTTGGGCAGCAATCCACTGCCCAAAATATATTAACAGTATTTTCTGAGTTTTTCCCTTTCCAGGCATACATTTAACCAGGGATGTTGGGTGCGGGGGGGGGGGGGGGGGGGTTGTGGGGAAAGTGTTGTCAGAATGTGCATACAGGGTCAGGGACCAAAGTTACCGGTTCTCTGGTAAATGTATCCAACAATCAGGCATGATTTGCGAATACATGTGTGCACATTGGCCCCATCAATATCTCACCTTAAAAATATAAACCGTGACTCACCACTAGGGTACCCTGCTTAAGCACAGCCCAGGAAGGACAGTGAGCCATGGTGAAATGTGTTCTAGTATACATAGAAAAGGGGGTCACTAGTTTAAGGGGTATCCCAGGTAACGGCATGGCTCCCCCCAAACAGTGTAGGCTTTGTTGGTACCCATCTGTACATAAGGATGGGTGAGCTATGGAAGTCCCATGTAAAGTATAGCAAAAACCTGATCTATTTAGGGGCTTTTGGTGTTCCCTGTGTTGTAGAGACATGAGATTTTGGTAGTGTACGTTTTAGGTGAGATATTTCGGAAAAAATGTATTTGTTTTGTTTGCAAGAGTTTGGGGGCCAAATAACTGGTAGTCCCCTGATTCTCCCCAGCATGCATGCACTATTTGAGGGTATGATGGGTGAATTACATTGGGCTGCACAGTGTCCCCCAGATGCCTGGTTTTCAAGCTCAGATATCCAAAACTAATTTCCCACACATATTTAAGGTTCCCCAAGGTTTATACTTTATTAAAGTACTAGCTGAGAGACCCGGCGTTGCCCGGGAAGTAATGTTCCCGCTCCTCTCTCTCTCCTCTCTCCTCCCCCCTCTCTCTGTTTGTCCCCCATTCACATCAATCCAGTCCCCCCCCTCCCTCCTTTACAGCTCTGTTTGTCCCCCTTTACAGCTTCATGCAGTGTGTGTGCGTCAGTCATTGTGTGTGCGTCAGTCACTGTGTGTGCGTGCGCGCGTCAGTGAGTCTGACGCAGAAACACAAACACACACACACACAGACTGACACACACACACACAGTCAGTGTGT